>JAUMGZ010169170.1:0-15209 GCA_032359645.1 Pododesmus macrochisma
TATTGAATCACATCAAGTCTGCACTTTTTTAGATACCAAATTTTGACACGAAACTCTTACATCCTATGCGTTTAAATAATTTTTTATTTTACTTTTCATTATACAGGTGCTCCAGGTATGGTATAGCTTGGCATTGAAATTTCAGAGAGGGTGTTGTCACGGCAACTTGAACTGTGAAAAGGGCACTTTTGAACCTTAAGCATGTCATTACTTGGAATCCAAGGATCACCAAACTTGAATTATATATATATGTTATTACACATACAAACAAACCATTTAATTGTGAATAGTAAGATTCATTTACAATATAAATATCGATACAATCCAAACTATCTTGGATGGCATTCTTAAACAAACACATGTAAATGATGATGAAATTCTTACTACATGTATCTTCATCTTACTTCAGAAGATGATGCAAAGAGCTATATAGAATAACAAATTAATGAGATACTCAATTCCTTGCCATATGGACAGGCAATATCAAGGTCGACATCATTATGAGCAAGAGCTTTATAGATGTCACTCAACCCTGTGAGTGAATTCACTTGGGAATATAGCAATCATCAATATTCTGAAATCTCTAACTATGTTGTCTTGCAGTTATAGATTGCCAGTAAATATGACCAACTATGGGGTCTGAATTAAATTGCTTGTTACACTCAATCAATTTATTCGTGAAAATAAGTTTTCTACAACAAAAAAAACCACTGTATAAGTAAGCATGATAGATTTAGATGTTCTTTTAAATATTTCCAATATTGCATATTTGTTGTGTTAATTAATATATAGAAACAGTAATAAGGCCAAACAAACTTTATGCTTTGTTTGTCAAAATCACTTGCTTTTCCCCTGGTTGTATTTCAAATTTTATCCATTAGCTCATTGTCTGTTGAGGACTACATATATATACCGTATATACATGTATACAATTGCATATGTATATATATCAATCTGGTTTTCTTGTACAAAAAATAGCCAAATTTCTTATCGAAAATGAAGTTAGCGAAAAACAATTGAAGATGTCTGATGAATGATGCCGTCCTTGCAGTATATACATGTATATATATATTAGACTATCTCTTTTTATATTATTAATACATTTCTTGTTGATGAAACTTTTTTGTCAGTTTATTTAAAACTTTGGCTTCATTTAAAGTTTGCGCGACACCTTCTTAAAAATTATTGCATTTATTTTTAGGCACAAAATGTACCTGTCTGAAAAAGCTCAAGTTTAGTAGGTATACATATACAGTGTACATAAAGATCAGAATACATGTAGTCGTGATAAATGTTCATGCATGCATACATCATGTGTACATGCACTATATTTATTCTTGATCAGATCTACATGTATAATTCTATGAAAAATCAAGATTCTTGGAACCTGGATTTGAGAGAAAAAATATTGTTTGATAAAAAATATAGATATGAAAAAATTTTGGCGAGATAATTATAAATAAAATAATTGTTGGTCGGTTTAAGCTAGGTTAGTAATAATATTAAAATCTAAGTGACTAATAACATTATCAGGAATAAATTGTGACCAAAGCGGTCACATTTGCGCCTAAAAATTGAAAATAACGACAAATATATACACTAAGTGCGCCAATATAGCAACTGTGTTTGGCTTTAGTACATATGTGAAGTACATTACATGCCGTTTTTGTGTGGTCCAGTACGGTCCGGTATTTAATATATCTGCTCAAGCGTTAATGTATAAAAATGCCGATCCCAACATAATTTATTTTTCCAAATGCTCAACGTCTAACTAAATACACTAACATTGAGGAGAACGATAATGTTCAACCACCAGGCAAAAACAGAAACCAAATGCTTCTAATTTTAGTCAAACTAAAAGAATTTTTCCAACAAAACTATTTGCTTCTTCCTGCAGCACAGGTTTCAGGTGCAAGAGTGATTAACACGTGTGCAATTTACAAAATGGAAACGAAGACTGGCATTACAGATGCTGCATGTTTATCATAATAAACTTTATTCTTTAAAACTTGTCATCATCTTGAAAAATTAAGTCAAGAGCACTTTCAAATCCCTGTTGCTAAGTATTTTTTCATTTATTTAACAAACGTACCTTATACACTTGTTTACAGGTAACTAAGTCATAAATGGCAGAAAAGTTCTACAGTTTAGTTATAATATATATAGATTATACATGTAAATGTTTCCATTTTGGTGCCTTATAATTTGGAATAGCTCCCAAATTTGCAAGCAAAGGAGCTATTTGGCTCCAAAATTCCATAGTCTAAATTGAGCCCTGAAAGGAAATTAAAAGATGTTTAACATAAGCCCAAAGATAGATTATTTTTCCATTTATCTTTGCACATCAAAACATGAAAAGAAAAAAAAACCAACTTAAAAGCATGCTCTTTCATGATTACTCTCACAGCTACATGTAGCACACAAGCTGACAAGTTTGATATTTCAAAACCTTGTATAATGTACCTACATGTACATGTATGAGAATTCCCAATTATAAATTTCCAACATAAATTTGGCTACTTTACAAAACTGAACATACTATTGATGTTGACTTTGCATTTCTTAGTGACCACATCAACATTGTAAGTAGCATATATATATACATATACCACTGATCGTCTGCACATGATTTATGACATTTAATTGAACATAGCTTGACATGTATATATTGTCTAAGCTTCTGAAAGTTTAAACAGGCATCCACGTGATCCTGGGTCCAAATGTTCGTTCCACAACAAAATACATGTATCTTGAGAGTTCAGTGCATACCACAGCAAGATCAACTGATTAGAATGTATATTTGTATTAAATGTTAAGTTGGAAGGTTTGTTGAATAGTTCAAAGTTAATTTAATATACGATATGAGAATTTCTAGTTCTGATTTACAAATTATATCCTTTACTTCAACTTGGCCAATTATTAATTAATTCTTTAAGCTTGGTTAGTTCAATGCAAATCCAGCATGAAAAGTGTTTTGTTTTATTGGGGTTTAATGTCCCTTCAACTCATATCTAGGTCATATTGAGATGGAGTCTGCTTGTGACAGTGTGCACTGATGGCGATTTCAAAGTGCTGCCTCACTGAAATGTCATGCCGCAGACACGTTGACATGATACATTGTACTTCACTCTGTCACATTATCTTGACAACAAGCCAACCAGTCTCTCCTTCTTTCCAGTAATGCTGAGCACTTAGCAGGGAGAGAAGATTACCTTAGTTATTTCAATGTCTTACTCAGGTTTAAAGCGACAGGGAATCAAACCAATGCCTACCGGATCACGACATGAATGCTTTACCTCTGAACAGGTATAAACATACAGTGTTTCCGTTACTCGAGTATTATTTAAAGGGAAAATACAATCCAGGCGGTTATTTAATAGCAGAAATTAGGTCAAATAAAGACATTTTTGGAGGGGAATTATTCTGCCACAACATACATGTAGGTGAATAAACTCAATATTTAAATTACACTATATTTGTATAAAAATTCAATGGGTGGGGTTATTTCTATAATATTCATTAATTGGATACATCTATAAAACATTTTAATATTAGCACATTGCTTCTCGTAGTGCTATATATGTACATGTCGTATAAATCGTAGTGCTATATATGTACATGGCATATATAAGTTTACTGATAATTGTGAGTTCGTTTGTTTGTTTTATTGGGGTTAACATCCCTTCAACTCATCACATTATCTTGATGCTGAGCCAACTACATGTAGTCCTTCTCCTACCCAGAAATTCTGGGCACTTAGCAGGGAGCGAGAAGACTGCCTAATTTTAAGGTCTTGGGTTTTGAGGTTTTTAACATTTTATGATCCTAACAGTAATTTGTAAACATGCAGTAAACGACATTAATTTCTCTGAATATACCTATAGCTAAAAGACATTGATATATATACCAAAATTAAATAGCATGAATAGTATAGAGTCAGAAAGTATAGAAGGTTTTATTACTTTTCATTAAGCAGGAAAAATGTTAAGAGGTACATGTATATATATGAAAGACAAAAAATCTCCAGGGTCAGATGGTTTTACAGCAGAATTTGTTTTACGTTCTTGGAAATATTTAGGTAATTTTTTAGTCAGGACAATAAATATTGGTTATACAAAATGCAAGGTAGTACAGGACAGTTATCAGTTTCTCAGGAACAGGCTAGGGTATTATTACATATATGATGTACAATGTATACCTAAGGGTGATAAACCCAGAAACTTTCTTAAGAATTGGCGGCCAATCATAATATATACACAGAAAGCTGGCTTAATCAATAGCCCTCATGTCAACTCTGTAACTTGGAAAGAGAAAAGATAATCCACATATAAATGTGGGAATATCAAGAAGTTTAAAAACTATTACGAAGCCTTGAAATACTTTTAGATGCAAGGTTCTTCTTCATTTTAATTTTAATAAAGAGTCTTTTCTGTTTGGAATATTGACTAAAAATGAAATATACAACAGATAATGCAATTATAATCATTATTAAACAATACATGTACATATATATATGTACATGTATAACAAGATGTCTTTATACATGTACTTCTCTTAACATAATGCTTTGAGTTATATTATTAAAGATTATTACTTAGTTCAAAAATATATCTATAGCTTAGCTAGCCAAAAGCAAAGGGGAACTGTACAGTACTTGGAAAACTTTGATTATCAGTGGAAGAAATGGAAAATTCTGATTGAGCAGCTCACAAATACATAAAATCAAGTCTTCATATTAAATAATATTAATAATTTCACCAATGAACATTAATTATTATCAACTAAATCCCCTGACAGTTCCTTAAATCAACTCTATCAAAAATGAATCGCCATCCTCTCTCCTTTCCCCTCTCTGTCTTCCTCTTCATTTGAATATTTCCCCTTTATGTACTCTGTCTCCCTATTTTCTGTTTCCTTCTTCCCATGTACATGTACACATACTTAATTATGTATTGCCTAATGTACATGTATGTATGTCAGTGATTAAGAGTGGAAAGAATAAAATTTATTGTACAATATATTTTGTAAATTATGTACATGTATGTACGATAATATGTAACAATCTTGATTAAAAAAAATAAAAATTAAAACGCAGGGCTTTTTCTAGACTTTTTGGGAATCAGCTTTCGGCATCAAATTGGTAATTTTTAATTGCAATAATAAATATTTTGAAAAAATTCAACAAACGTGTTCATTATATTTATTAACAATTTACTTCCAAGTGACAATAAAGGGCCATAACTCTGTTAAAGGGGCGGTAACTCAAATTTATATAGATAACCACAACATCAGGATGTGTCTACAAATTGTAGCAAGTGTCATTTAAATCAGTTCAGTAGTTTTTGAGGAGTAGATGTACATAGATTTTTTGATAAAGGGCCATAACTGTTTAAAGGGGGTTGGGTTGTAAAAACTCAAATTTATATTAAAGTAAAACTACATACCTCATTGGGATGTGGCGATCAATTGTACCAAAGTGCTGTTTAATTCAGTTCAGTAGTCGAACAAACTTACAAAGTTGTGTCTACAGACAGACAACCTGATCCAAGTATACCACCCCCCCCCCCCAAATTTCGTTTCAGGGGGTTTAATTACGCAGTTTTATTTGCTGTCTAGTGTCAATTGCAGACCCATGAAAATCACAACTATTTAATGTATATCAAATTAATTAAGATTCCTGTTTTACCTACATGTATAAAACAAAAGATTTAACTTAGTTGTGTCAATTTTTGAATAGACATGCTCAATCATTTATGGGGTAGACCTATTTGAAGTGATGCCATGATCAATCAAAAATTATGAAGTGATTCTACACAACAAGTAAAGCTACATTTTAATTAGTTCATAACTGTTTAATATCAAAGGTAGTATTATATATAAGAACTTTTAGTGTTGGGAATCGGACTGAATTTCATAATCGATTAATCGAAAAAATCGGATGACCTCTTTTGATGGATTGTCGATTATAATCTACCCGGTAGTACCAATAAGTTGCCATGAGACACGCAATAATACTTACTTGTTTTTAACATTCTAAAATATGTATGTATGGTCTAACGGACAGCAATATTTTCTGTTGTTGAAGTTAAAAACCTAACTAATTACACATTCAGTTACAGTATGTTCCCAAAGTAAAGAGTAGGCTCTTTAATCAATCGAACAATTTGCAAAGGTCATCCAATCCATCCTTGTGGGAATCCCAGAAAGGTTTTCACCACATTGATTGACTGATTTGGTCATGATGGTAAAACGCACAACTGACCATGCTTACTTGGAAATTATAATATTAGAAACGGTAAATCTGGAATTCAATTATATAATGTTATAGCCATTTCAGAATGGATTGTCACCGGATTTTTTTTAACCGTTCAATTATAATTGATCGGTGCACTACTAGCAACTTCCATATAAATTAGAAAACAATTTATAATATTATCAATTAAAAGACTGAAAACCGTTTTTAGTTTTAATATGAAAAAGTTAAAAAGTAACTATAAAACAAATATATACAGTGTATATATATATATTTATATATATGTATTTCATGGGACATGTTTCAAGGGAGATTACTCATGTTTTACACATGCACAGCTGTATATACATGTATGTCTAGACTAATAGCTAGATACCTGTAGGGGTAATTAGTCTAGAAAGAATTTAATTTGTAACCTGTATAAACATGAACAGGCATAAGGTTGTAAATGATAAAATATATGAAATATTTATAAATATCATAGTACATGTAAAGTATGTACATATGTATATAGTCCTGGTACAAATTATTATGAAAAAGCTGTTAATCCATTTATTCCCACTTTTTATAAATTTATAGATCTGATATATAATATTTACATAACATGCACAATGTACATGATGTACTACATGTATGTCAATGTACTATTTGATATTTTAAGTGATATATAGACTGTTCAACTATATATACATGTACTCTATACTATAAGGAGTGCATGATGTTTGATTTTGCATTTTTAAGAAGTTCTTAAAATTGATCAATTTCCTGTCTTGATATACTTAATACAAAGAGTATATTTAAAAGTAATTAAACTATTAGTTGCCCTTAATTAAAGAAAATGAATATTATATATTTGTGAACTTTTAAAACAGTCACTGAATAAAAAAATCCCAGAGATAATTGATAAAAGGAGAAAATTTAATCCATGTTTTTGTATAACCTTGCAACATATATATTCATTATCCTCCCTTCTTTCCAGTGCCTATTTATTTTCATATTAATATTGTTTAAAGTTTTTGAGCCTACAACATATTCTTGCATAGCATTCTAGTCTTTTACCATTCTATTCTGTTGGAGAAAAAATTGCTTCTGCATTTTAGCCTGCTTCTTTTCTTTTTTATCTTTTTTTGATGTCCCCTTGTTGTTGAATCCTCATCCATGTCAAAAAAGATGTCTCTGTCCAATCTATCTATTCCCTCTATAATTCTATAAACCTGGATCATGTCACTTCTTTTCCGTCTATACTGTAAAGTTGGTAATCCTAGTTTCAGGAGCCTGAGCTCTGGACATGCTGGATAATTTTTTTCTCTTACTGTTTTTACTAATTTTGTTGCTCTGATCTGTATATTTTCTTAGGATATTACATCTTGTTAAGCATCGGACTCCATACTGAATTTGCATATTCAACATGCGGTCCTATTAGAGATTTATACAGGATTAAGAACATATCTTTGTCTATATATTTGCACGATCTTTTGACAGTTCCTATAACTTGATTTGCTTTTCCTGTACATGCTGCAATGTGCTTACTGAAATTCAATTGGCTATCGAAAGTTACCCAAAAATCTTTTTCCTCCTCAAATTGTTCAAGTAAGTTCTCCTAAGGCATTGTCTTTCATGTTGCTTCCTAAATTCAGCGATTTACATTTCTTGATGTTGAATCTTAATTGCCAATCTGATGACCATGAACCTAATTGCTCAAAATCTTCCTGAATTTTTAAGCTGTCTACATATCAAAGACGAACCAATATTGAATACAAAGGTGTAAGGTGAATACGTTTGTCTGAACATTTTTAATATACTTTGAACGCTTAAAGTAATCCATAAAATAAAACTGTAATAAATCAACTAGATCTCATTGCATATGCACACAATGCACCTGACATGATATGTCATACCACCAACACGTGTATACATACGTTGGTTTACATAGTGACAGAGACAGGCATTTTATAACACACAGATGCAGTGTGGATATATACGGAGGACCCTTGCCTAAAAATAATTTATATTGTAAGCTACAGATCCATCTTCAACAGACAGATACCATAAATTATTAATAAGACAAAATATGAAGTATAAAAATCAAGAGTACACGTGTTGCATGAATGATGTAGAATATCGACACACTTGACGAATTTATCGCACACACGTCTTGACTTCAACACTGGGTCACGCAATGACCCAGAAAGTCGACATTTTCTTTTCCTCGCCTGGTCAAAGTCTACAGCTCTTCTTGCAAAGAATCCGTCCCTGATCTGACCAAAAATATAAAATGCATAAACAGAAAAATGATTTTTACAAGTTGGCTAAGTTTGAAAGGTGTTTGCAAGCTAGAAACGGTCACTCACCTGGCATTTTATACACCCAAGAATCATTCAAACTATTACGGATTCAGACAACAGGTTTCCTGGTTGGGATAAATTATTTGCACAGGTATAATCCGAGCTCTGAATGTGTTAATGCTCCACAAATGTCTGCAATTTCTTCTGTAGAATGTACCAAGCAACCACGATTTTGCAATAATTTTTTAAGGACGATTAAATATTGCAAATATTGCGTGACCTCGCGGAGTGTTGCAAAACGGCGATGCCCTGTGCGGCGCAATGAGGGAAACTCCACTGACGTCACAGCCGCGGGATGACTCACGCGATGTTTGACGGGCTTGCCCTGTTTCCGAGAAAATGTCACTTGTAATTATCAAATATGTCTATAACTTTTAGTTCGCTATCTTAGAGGCATCAAATTCTAAAAGGAAGCATAGACAAAATAAAAGAGTCCATTTTTTCTTGGCAAAGGTCCTTGTTTTGATCTGTTTATATTTTGTTTCCAACAGAGGAAGTAAATAAATCCAAGGGTCACGTGATTACAAAATGGAGGATGAAGTTTTCTAACAATCACCTGCTCTTATGATCTCAGAAGTTGACTCACAGACTGTGCCAGAGTCTTATAGACCAGCATTCATTTTAAAAAGCAATCCTTTCGTTTCTTACTATTGTAAATGATTGATAATTGACCATGATTTTCGTTGATACCACCCAATCAAAGGTGTACGAAAAGGAATTTTTTACTGACACTCTTCATGATTTTCCACACGTTAATTTTTCTTTTAAAACCGCGAATTCAACGTTTGATCCGGAGAGTATCAGCTACAGAGAGGTAAAATCTAAAACTAATATTATAAATATGACAGAAGGTGTGAACCATTAGAACGATCCACTATGGATGATGTCACACGCTCGTGTGAATCACAGGGGCACGTTACAATAATTTCATGTCATTAATAGCCATCCTACCAATGGCCATCCCCCTTGGTAAATTGTAGTGGGGATGGCCATTCGTAGATAGCTTTTAAATGACATGAAATTATTGTAACGTGCCCCTGTGTGTGAATCTTGATTTTCAGGGATGTCTTGTATTTTTCAATATTTGTCACTTGTTGTGTTGCACCACTGGCGCTTGAAGTTCTATCAATCAATAAATCATGTTGACAAACTCTTGTTTTACTATCTTATATATATTTATATATATATATATATATATATATAGCTAAGGTACCAAAGCTCAAGGGAGGTTACTCCTGAGAAAACAAGGAAGACCCTTCCTATTGCTTTGTTCAGGCCAAGACAATACCGCAAATTAATTTGAATGCTATAAACATGTTTCAAAGAACTAACCTATTGTGTTTCTGATGTACGGTTCTATTTATTTAACTCCCAATTCCTCAAACAACTTCAGCAGTGGTATATATGCTCTCCTAACATTGTAAACACTCGCCCAACAAAACACTGTTCGGATATTCTCGGGCCATAACCGGTTTCCTAAACAAAAGAAACGGGCGACAGTTTACTCTTACAATAGTCTGCATTTAGCTATTATTTAATATGACTGACATGGCTTCTGATTGGCTGAAACATTTTCAACTTCTTGCCAAGAACCGTTGGCCAGATTTTCATGATACTTGGTGTACATGTTCCTTGTATGGCCCCTTTCATATTTGTGTTCGATTTTGCAGAATTCCACCCATATGGCCGCCGTGGGTTTTGATTGGCTGAGACATTTTCAACTTCTTGCCAAGAACCGTTGATCAGATTTTCTGGAAACTTGATGTACATGTTCCTTGCATGGCCCCCTTTCAGATCTGTGTTCAATTTTGCCGAATTCCATCCAATATGGCCACTGTGGCTTCTGATTGGCTGAGACCAAAACTAATTGTTTGAAAAAGATGAAAGGAAATTGTTTACCTTCAAATACATTATTATAAGGATTAGCAAATTTAAAAGATCAGCTTACTATGAACTACTAGGGCGATCTATAACCATATATATAGGTATATGGACATTGTAATACAGTGTTTTCATCTGGTGGGGTAAATGCTTTAATTAACATTTATCCGTATTTTACTATGATCATTTTTTGCTTACAAAGGTTAAATATTGGTGACCTTATATAATTAGTTATAACTTCTGCAGTATCAATCCAATTTTTCTTGCAATCTGAAAATTCTTTTACTTTAAAAGATTCAAAACTTTGAAATTTCTGAACTTCACGACAATCAATTACAATGAAATGTCAAATTAAAACAGTAATCATGGTAATAGTCTGATCTACGAACTAAAAGTTATTGAAGGTTGAGATTTTTGTCACTTATGTGATGCATTTGTTAATTGGACATTTTATTGCTTCCAGTGGGCGGATTCTGTGTAGATCATTTATTATTAGTATATAAGTCTATATTTATAGCCACTGGTCACAACAATGTCATATTAGAAGTCATGAATTTGTATTCAATAACGCTCAAAAACGACGTGTTTGTATTGGTAGATCTAGAGAGGACATCATACATGACTTGTTTGTATTGGTAGATCTAGAGAGGACATCATACATGACATGTTTGTATTGGTAGATCTAGAGAGGACATCATACATGACGTGTTTGTATTGGTAGATCTAGAGAGGACATCATACATGACGACATGATTTCTTCAATGTATATATATTCATTTTCAATTCTTTAAAAAGTTCCAAAATATGAACTTTAATATGAATTGGTGAACGAAAATCAGTTATTGGAGATCTAGAATGAAGCTGCTTTCCTGTTTACCAGTATATACATTGGAATACAATACCAGTATATTTATAGTATGTTTTAAATTCTTTTATTTTGCTCCATCAGTGATGCAGATCAATTTTCTGTTTTTCAGTCCATAGTTTTCCTGTTTGCTCTGCCGGTAATATTTGTTGTGCTTACACTCCTAGTGACTTCCTGTTGCCTTTGTTTACAATGTATTCGGAAACCTCCACAGAAGAATGCCAAATCAACCTGTCTGCGTGTCGTGATCTTCATTATACTTGTGTTTACAATGTAAGTGCATGTGACACATATATAATATATATATATATATATTTATGTCTATATTTCATTTTTTCGATACACCATTCATTAAATGTGGTATAATATAATGGTACATATTAATCATGCTCAAAATCTGAGGTTAATAAACTTTAAGTTTTGTTGACTTATAACCAGATCATAGATGAAAGCTTCATTTAGGCGTAATATTATTATTTGCTTATGTATTTAAAATTGTTGTATGAAAAGGACAAATCTTTGTGATAGTTCAGAATTCACTGTTTTCTGCATGCCAAAAAAATCAATGATCATGATCACTACAGAGTAGAAAAGGCATTACATGTTTGACTTTTCTGTCCATAGGTTGAAATTTTTTCGCAACTAACATTTCAAATTTTCTTCAAATTATGGGGGTATGTTTTATTATACAGTGTACATAGTTTTCATTAAGTTCTATACCGAATATCACCTTAATTAAATTGGTATGCATGCAATGATAGCTATAAAATGGGGATTGAGAATTTTTTTTCATTTTTAGGGTGAGGTCTTGAGACTTTCTACTATCTATGTACGGGTCCTTTAAATGAATAGAATTTTTCCTATGTTAAAAAGTTTGTATACATGTATTACTATATTCGACCTTATAGGTGCCCAGACTAGAAAAAGTAGAGGGTCTGCTTACGAGTACAATATTATGACTCCAAACATTGCGAATAAATGCACTACAATGCTCTCCATAATTAATCTTTACTATATATATCATACAGGAACATAGGTGCTTCAGAAGGGAGGGGGTGCTTATTGGGACGTTTATTAGGTTGAATATTGTAAAATTCTTATTATTGTAAAATTTATTGCATATCTTGATAAATGAACTGTGTTTTAAATGTTACAGAGCCGTTTTAGCACCTGGTTACTATGGCAACGAGCAGATGGGGAAAGGAATGACATCGTTTGTAGAATCTGTTCGGAATACAGATGATTCTGTTAATGTATCAAAAAAGACGGTGAGAACTTAAATAAAAATACGCGTAAGGACTCGGTCATTCTCATAAATACAATTCAGAATTGTTGCTTTTAGTCAAGTTTCACAAAAAGGTTATTAATCCAATCTTAATGAAAACACATAAGTCCTTAAAACAATGCCGGAAGATTCGATTGCCGTTAGGTCCAGAGCTTATACATTTTTATTTCCAAACTTAAATTTGGCTCTTGTTATTATAGCACATTCTGTCTGTCCATCCATATCAAAGTTCGTTTCCACATGATATCCTTAATTTTGATGATCAGAATTGCTTTGTTGGTCTATTGACCTTGGGCTGCATCAGTCAAAGTTCTAGGACTCTTCAGCTTGAAATGATAATAGAATTTCAAACTAACTTGAGGCTGGTTCTGCACAAACTTGATCGTTAGGTCCTTTGGCTGGATCCACCATACCAAACTTGATATATTTTTCCCTGTTGATTAAACAAGAATCCTATTGAATTAAGGGTTCATAGGCAAGGTCATTGTTACAAAACATAGACGTTAGTGCATGAGGACATTTTCTGCACAATCTTTAGTTACATTGGTCTCTGATATATCTTAATTCAAGGAAAATGATAATTCGGGACTAGCAATTTTCTGCAGTTTGGAACTAGGAAAATGAGTGTCTGACAGTACATTCTTTCAATTAGCAGTATTGAAACATTAATGTCTTTTAGGAAGTTGGGGATAAACCCACCATGAGGTATAGGTATTGGTTATATTACTAGACAAATGCATTTTTACTAACCAATTTTTAGATGACTCATGAGAGAAAAAATTTTGGTGGGAAGACTGATATATTCTGATTAAAACTAAAACAGCAGGCATTATTTTTCACTACTTAATAAAGGAGCTTTCAATTCTAAACAAAAGTCAAAAGTTCACAGAACTAATTCAGCTATAAACTTGTATTTAAGATTTAATAAAGGAACAGTTTATAATTTATGTAAGCTACCTTTAAGCCTACAGGTGTAAACTTTGTAACTGTTTAATTCCATAATAATGATTGACAATATTTTGTGGAAGCAATGTTCCGTTATTGTTTAATGTTCTAACATAAACATTTTCATAGAATAGAGTAAACAAATTCAAGATATAAAATCAGCTAAACTCTTCTTAACATTGTCAGCAATTGCAAAATAATTTTTTTTAAATTTTCTTTTCACAGCTCTCGGTTCTTGAGAGAATAGCAGTTGGCATAACCACCAATAATGTAAAACGATTGAAGGAAAAAATATCCAATGTTCCAGAACCTGCTATAAAAACCGACCTGGAGCGGTTGGCTGATTGGATTCTCGGGAACTCTACTAAAGCTCGTGATGACATCAATAACGTCAGGTCAAGTATGCCCAACAAGAGTTTGGCAGTGATCTCGGACAACGTAGATACATATGAATTCTATAGGTGAGAGAAATTATTAGACATATTTTTCAATATGTCATAATGTGTTTTATGTTTTACTAATATAAATTCATTCTTAGTGTCACTTGCCTTGCCAAAATCAAAATAACCATAAAAATTATATTTCACAAAATCAATAGTCTTGTGAAGTTTCCAAAGATAAAGCCCTGATATTATTCTTTTGAAGCATCTTATCATTTCTCTTGCAAAACTAAATACTTGACGATGGACATAAATGCAGTGAATTCTCTGACATAAAAAATACTTATAACTCTTGAGTTTTGAAAAGGAAAGAAATAATTATTTCCTTAAAATTCAACCACATGTCAAAGTTAGCATTAATTACACTTTTATTAAAAAAAATTCTCAGTAGCAGAAGGATTGAAACCCAAGCAACAAACATGGAAAAACAATGTAATAATATCTACCTCATGAAAATGTTCCAGGCCAGTAACCACTGCATTAAACAAGTTAGGACGTTCAAAATGCATTAAGATTTGATTTACGCTGAAAAGTCCTACAACAGGAAGTACAGTAATAAATAGTACTAAAATATAATGCTAAAAATTGTTTTTGTTTGAAAAAGCCCCAACAAAATTAATACCCCAATGAAAATTTCTAATTTGACAGCATTAACAACACTTGATTATAAGATTTAATATTGTTTGTATTTTACTTCAAGATGGCTGACCACAGTTGTAGTTCTATGTGTTACACTCGTCGTTCTGTTGTTCATGATAATCGGAAGCTGCAAGAAGTCTCGCTGTGTACTGATGACGTAAGTTTGTAAATAAGGTTGCTTCCTGATACATTTATTGGATTTCAGCCTCTCTTTCACATTCTTCAGGTCATGGTAAGATGGAGTCTCTCTGTGATGGTGTCAACTCGTGCTGACATTATAGTGATGCCTCAAAATAATATCCTGCCACAAACACATTGAAACAATACTCATTTTTGAAAACCTTATATTTACGTTGTTGTGAGTAGTTAATTAATTTTAATGTCTTTAGCATTGTTAGGCTTAAGTGGGCTGTGTCTGATTCCTGCTTCCAACAATGTGGAATCAGACTGCCTTTGTAGGGCTTTCTCACTAAAATATCACTGTACAGACACATAGATTGAGACTCCACTTGGTCACATGATACTGACACTGAATCAACCAGTTCTTGTGCTAATC
>JAUMGZ010169181.1:0-15208 GCA_032359645.1 Pododesmus macrochisma
AAATGTAGTAACACTGATACAGTTTCATCAAGGAACTTTTTGCACAAACATTTTCACTATAATTATAAGTTCCTCAGATACATAGTAACAATAATAGTATACAAAATGTATTGTGATGTCATTTTGAGGGCTATTTATAGAAAGAAAAGGTCAATTTGTATCTATTATTAGAATATGTAGGTTGTTTCGATAAAAAATAGAAGGACACGTGACTGAGAATGAACAAATCGAATTCATTAAATAATAGTACCAAATAAATATTCATTAACTGGAATTTTGGAGAAATAAAATAACACAATTCATGGAGAAATGTTTTCATACTTCTAGGGTTGGTCCCTTTAAATAATTTTATATACAAAATCTTAAGCATGCACAACATAAGCAAATGAGTCTAATAATTAAAAGACAGCCTTAACTTATCATTCTATAGCAGATACAATAACAACAATTTCTAGATGTCAAAAAGGGGCGCAATTATATATTTTTCAACAGACACTGTTTTTGCTAGTGCAGAATTTGGAGTCATAAGGAGTTATCCCTCAACATTTCTTTGAGTACAATATAACTCTTACCATTTCTGAGATGTAATACAGTGGAGTCTCTTTACAACAACTATATTTATCATCAAGTTTTTTGTCATTCTTACGAATTTGCTGTGGTAACTTATCAAAGTAGTAGTTTTTTCGTAAATTTGTGCAAAATCTATGGTCATTATAATGAATTTGCTGTTATGACAAGTGTTGTATGAAAGAGACTTCACTGTATCTTAAAATGAAACAAAATTGTTTAAAGAAAGACTTTCTTACGTAGAAAGATGGAACAACTGACTTAGTACAAGAACTGATGTGCATACCTTTTCCATGTGCGAAGCGAATCCTTTCCTAGTTACTGCATACGGCATCTGATGTACTATGCCTGTATTTTCTGTCATTGTCAACACCATGTCTAATAGGGCATCCTTAGCCACTGCAATAAAGCATAGGAAAAAGGTTTTACTTAGACTCTGTAAATATATACTTACAACTTACATACATGTACATGTGTATCGACTTGTACAATTTGTTTTTCATTTGAGTTTAACGTCCCTTTAACTCATGTATAGGTCATATCGAGATAGTGTCTGCTTGTGACAAGGCGAACTTATGGCGACTTTATAGTGCTGTCTCACTGAGATATCACACCACAGACACATTGACATGACACACACTTCACTCAGTCACATTATACTGACACCTGAGCCAACCAGTCCTTCTCCTACCCAGTAATGCCGAGCACTTAGCAGGGAGCGAGAAGATTACCTGATTTTAACGTCTTAGGTCCTGAATCGAACCAGTGCCTACCTGATCACTAGGCTAATGCTCTACCTCTGACTTGTACAAAGAAATAAAATTCTCTTTTCAGCAATAAAATGATTGTCCCAAGACTTACTTTGTTTTCACGTTTATTCTTAATTATACATGTACCATTAATAACTAAAAGCACATTGGATTTTAATACACTCAACTGGTATCATCCTAAAAATATTTTGAACAATTTTTAAGTATAACTATAAGTACATGTACCTATCTTATAATTGCCAATGTGGAACTTTGACCCCTGAGCAATTTGAGAAAATCTTGAAAGAGCATCAACTAATAATGAACATGCTATATACATTCTGTATATATATATATTTACTAATTAAGTGTTGGTTGGTTATTTACTTACTAATTCAGATTTTAGTTATAAAGTTGACGAGTTCTGTAATGGAATCTTTTAGACTTTTTACAGAACAAATTCCAAATTTGAAACGAGTGATTGAGATTTTGATATATATCATTGTTTGAATTATTATCTGTTAAATGCTTAAAAATATAAAGAATATTTTCACAAAATATGCTAATTAGATATCCATTTCAATGACACTGCCTATTATGACGTCTTATTACATATATAGTTACTTATTTATTACCTCAATTTCAAGCATGGTATGTATTAAATGAAACACAGTTGTTTGTATAAATTGTACACTTGACTAAGTATGCATGTATATGAAGGCTTCCAAATCACTACACTAAACTATTACGTAACATGTTCTTCCTACAGTCTTGTTTTGTTTTTGCTTCTAATCTTCTATCAACAACACAGGAAGTCACAAGAGTGTTCTGAGGGACTGGTTACGTAACAAACGTTATAATAGTTTTCACGTTTACAAAAAAATAATGTTGCATGGTATCTGGCTGTTAGATTATCTAAGAATTAATTAACAGGTTTTCTATACACATTTTGTTGGTAATTACATGTAATGAGGATGAGAAAATATTGTAAAAATTAATAAGAAAAGCTAATGGCCCCGAGCTGTTTATTATTTATAACTGCTTTGAGTCATTTATCATGGTACCAGCATTCTAAAACAAAAAGAAATTGAAAGAAAAGAAAATTGTATTTCCATAAATCTCATCAAGTTTTATATTTATTAATCATTCACGTTCCTTTAATGGCTCTCAATATCCAACAAACTTTTTCTTGCAATCAACCTTGTTGTTAAATTTTGTTTATTTTGATTGACATTGATTGACAATATTAACTAATATCTTACACATTTTTGATAAATTTTCTATAAATTTGCTATCTGTGCATGTACTAGAAAATAAAGGGTGCACAGTTGATTATTAGTCACAATATTGATGTTATAAAGAAATAAATTTGTCAAAAGGCACATATCTGAGACAGAGTAGACAGCCTAAATAAACTACTGACTCCACCTACTTCTACAAGTTACAGATATCACTGACAACTAATTCCTTACTTTTGTTGGCCTTTAACAGACAAACACACGTGGGCAACATCTGTGAAATGATTTCCAGACCATTATTTTTTTTAAGAATTTGTTAAATTCATCTAGCCATCGATTTATGCAAAATTTCTGTACAGGGAGTGCATAAGATGTTATGTTGGGTTTGGCCGTGAATCGGAGGCACGTATATAACACCAGAAATCAATAGACGTTGTCAAAACTCACTTTTGAGGCCGCTGTCACTTATTAATATTAGATCATTTTTCGCTGCATCATAACCAATAATCATGTTATTTATCTTGGGATTCAGTCCGACTGGCTTCCCTCCTGAAAGAATAAAAGTTGTTAATGTACTACGGCGTAATATCGAACAATAGCGCACATAAAACACATCAGTTTATGGTAACGATGAACGGTGTACCATATAAATTAACATCAGGAAGATATGGCCTTTTAGAAGAAAATAACTTGGATTTAATACAGACATTAAGGAAATTAGATCTGGGGGAAAGAATAAAAAGACACAAAAAGAATAATAAAGTATATTTCATTTCTTTCCTTAAATGTCTCAGTCTGGAGAATACCTTTAATCCATTGGTAAATCAACTTGTATCAACATTATGAAATGTAACAATTCGATGTGATAGATAACTTCTAATCCAGAAATGTAAAGTTGTTATATGTACATTTCATATTATAAATGTATCAATTGTCAGATCAAAATCTGATATGACTGATATTATAATTGCATCCACTTGGGAATATTATTGTTAGAATGACTAATAGACAAAGCTTCAGTTTTTATATAGAGATAGATCAGCATTGCTATAGCATGGCTGCTTAAAACAGAATAACATCTTAATCATAGAGACTACATATGACCGCCATAGGAAACATCAAGAAACATGAGAAAGTAATTTAGCAACTAAGCACGAAAGCACATTATGCAGGCATATCCTGCTAACTACAATCATAGGATTACGCAAGATATTCAATTATTTACCAATCTAAAAACTAGTTAAAGAACATTTTCAAAGTTGAATATCATGAACTTGGATTTTTTTTTTTTATTTTGATGACAATAAAAGCTATAGAAAGGCATGAATAATTTGACCACTGACCCTTATAATTAGTCATTACCATGACATAACTGTATTTATTAAATTAATATTTGATATTTATGTTGTCGAGTAGCATAACACTATCACATACAGTTTTGATATATGTAAAACCTATAATAACACTTGACTATGACATTATATTTCATTGTTACAGTGAAAGAATTCAGAGCTTGTTTTCACACAGTATATTAAATCACAAAGAACATTTTATAATTTGAGTCCTTTGATGAAATGAATCTAAAACTCATTTCTATTACATACACAATAATAATAAAAATAATATAATTATAATACTTTATTTACAGAAGGTAACTCAATTAGTACAAAGATTGTCTATTCTCCTTGAGGCCTTCTCTAAACTATAAAATTAAAACTAGAATTAAAACATAATAATAGTCATTCTATAAGTAAAACTATGAAGTAGTAGTTAAAAACATAAAATAGTAAACACAAACATATATACACTGTATATATATATATCATAACTTAAAACTGGCAATTCAAATTAATTCAGCAAGTAATTCAAGCATTTCTCTTTAAAGACCAATAAACTTGATGAATTCTTTGTACTTAATGGCAAACTGTTCCAAAATTTAGAGCCAGAAAATTGTATACTTCTCTTGAAATGATCAATATTTTATTAAATTTATTAAACTCGTTCGGAATGCTTTATTAAAGCTCGTCAGATTCTCACTATAATGTAAAAATTCTAAACTTGTTTCATAAATACTCTATGTAATGGAAACTTCTTTGAGATTCTTTATATCAATATTGACTTCCATCTGTTTGTAACAAGATGTTTAATGTCAAACATAGCCCTATAGTATAGCTATCTATGCACATGTTGAAACTTATCCTTTAATATTAGGTGCCTTTGGGTTAAACATGAAGATAAAATGAGGCAATATTATGTCATTTCTATAAAGACTAATACAGAGATTGTACCATAGTTATAAATGACACTAATTAACTGCTTTTTTAAATGTGGCACATCTGTTTGCTAATAGTTTTTGAGCAGTAAAGATATCAATTACAAGAGAGATATACAGTGTAGGTATTGTCAACAAAAAGCATTACATGTACATACAATAGGTTTTTATCAGGGACTCGCTGGAAGCTGCAACATATGTTGCACACATCAGAGGAAATAGCTAATCTTATCCACAACAAGATGCCATCTCATCAGCAGCATTCACATACAAATCAATAGCCAAATAATACACTTAATTTAAAACATGGAGAACGCGTGATGTTGTTAACTCCCTCTTGTATTGATACAAAGTGTCAGGTCAAACTATCGATAAATTAGCCAAAACACTTCATATTTTGATGTGGTGTAGTCATGAACGGTTTGGCTGCAAAATGTATCTTATTCTTAGTCATCATCATCCCCTGTGGTGTTACAGATGAAAATGTTCACTTGACTTGGCAGTAGCCCTTATAGCTAAATATTCACATGGTTGTCTGTTATAGATTATCTGATATCACTTCTAGTCATGTGACTGCATGTTATAGATGTCACTTCTAGTCACATGACTATTCATTTATATTAATGATACACCTAGTACCAGAATAAACATACTATGAAAATATGTAAAAAAAAAAATGACCGAAATAACGCAACAAACTACTTGATTAAAATTCTATATAGTTTAATATAAACTTCTTTTCATAAAGTGAAAGAATTTCGGCTACCTAGTAATGAGATGGTAGAGACCTGCGCACCGGCCTTACCTAGTAGATCCCCATCAAGTGTTGAGGTCACTTCTAGTCACATGACTATCCATTATAGAGTATCTGATATCACTACTAGTCATGTGACTGTCTGTTATAGATGTCACTTCTAGTCACATGACTATTCATTATAGATGTTCTGATATATCACTTCTAGATCTAGTCATGTGACTGTCTGTTATAGATTTCACTTCTAGTCACATGACTTTCAATTAAAGATTATCTGACACCACTTCTAGTCATGTGAATGTCTGTTTAAGATGTAAATTCTAGTCACATGATTATCCATTATGGATTATCTGGTATCACTACTAGTCATGTGACTGTCTGTTATATATGTCACTTCTAGTCACATGACTATCCATTATAGATTATCTGATATCACTTCTAGTCATGTGACTGTCTGTTATATATGTCACTTCTAGTCACATGACTATCCATTATAGATTTTCTGATACCACTTCTAGTCACATAACTGTCTGTTATAGAAGTCAATTCAAGTCACATGATTATTCATTATAGATTATATCATGTACTGTATGCAAGACAGTGTATTGCAAAAACAGAACTAAATTGTACAAGTGTGTCTTGTGTAAATTATAGGGTGAGTTGCAAAACAATTTAAATAATTGGATGTACTTTAACTGAGGCCATTCCAAATTTTTTCTATGATTAGCGTCTGCGGGAGGGTAGGTTTCGTGTTGAATATGAAAAACAATCACAAATCTACAAACGACAAAAAATGCCGAAATGGTTTACAGTTAGTGCTTTAGTTGTGTCGGTAACAATATATAGTGTTTTTGTTTTAATATGTTCCTAAATGTTCATAAATTGCAATTTCCTGTCAAAAAATTTCTTCCTGTTTTTTACCTGATAGCTAGCTAGGTAGGTTTTTGAAAACAAGGTGGACGTTAAACAGAGAAAAAAACTTGGAATGGCCCGGTTAGATTGATTGAGGAAGAAGGAAGTCAATACTTATAACCTGTGTTAAAATGTGCAATTGATAAACAAATGACGTAGGTAAGAGGATAGCCCTTCAAGTTTAGTTTAAACTTCAGTATGTGGTTACACCACTTCCTCAATACTATTACTCACTTTCTTAATCCAGTGATAATCAACTCAATTTTAACTTCAATCCCTTCTTACTACAAAAAATACCACTCTAACAATTGGACCAAAGGTTATAATGAACCCATCTCAATATGCTTTCTATGTATATATATGTCATTATAATACCCCACACTTTTCGAAGAAAATTCCGGTATACAAATGTAATGTGAAGCACTCCGTCTGTCCATCTGGATCCTAGTCAGAGGAACTCCTCCTAGACAGAATAAGGAATTTCAATGAAACTTGGTAGGATGCTAGAGTATATGATGTAAATGTGCATATCAGTTTCGGTTTTTTGATTTTCTTAATTTTTTGGGAAAAACAGCAAAAATTGTTAAAAAAAATGAGTATTTTGAGAAAATACTATTACTTTCTTAAAAATAGTTGTTTCTTTTTAATATTTGTTATGCAAACTTAAGTTTTTTGAAAAACTAATGGAAAATTTATGTTTAAAGAACAGGGTTTTTGAGAATAATAATTAACTCTTGTCAGAGGAACTCCTCCTAGACGGATAAAGGAATTTCAACGAAACTTGATTGGACGTTAGAGTATATGATGTAAATGTGCATATCATATTCTGATTTTTGATTTGAGCAATTTTTAGGGAGAAACAGCAAAAAAATTGTTATATCGAGAAATTGTAATAACTTTTTTTAAAGAGTGATCTATTTTTTTCGAATATTATTGCAAATCCTTGATTGGAGTTTTTCGAAGGGATGCTGATTGCGGGTATATATGCAAATCTGTGATTGCATACATCTAGTTATACATATATTGTGTCCATCCAACTAACATTTGACTACTGTATTTCAGTGTTTTGTACGAGGGAACTCAAGCCCTTTACCTTTTGGTTTCCCATCTTACATGTGACTTTAAAGTCATCATGTTCACTCTATTTTTTTATATCCATAAAGTTTTATTTGCTACCGAGTGACCATTGGTGGCCAACTTTTGAAATGAGGTCTGTACCGTCTGGCAGGTCTCACTCGCACATGCAGTTTCTGTGCTGTTTTTCAGTCTAAGCTGTTTCCATAGCTGAAGTCATGAATTCACGACCAAAGTTCATCGTTATGTTACATATGTGCACCACAGATACATCTAGATGTCATGCATTTAAAGATACCAGTTACAGCAGTATGAAGATACCAATACTGCACTTTATTGTGACATGACTGTAAACCCTATACTTATAGATTAGTTACATCGACATACAAACCTATGAAAACTTTGGCATCAACTTTAGGATATTTATCAATCAAGCTCCGCACTATCATTATGGCAGCATCCATTTCATCTTGAATACACAACAACAGTTCATACTGCAAAGACAAAGAATGTGGCCAATTAAAACGTTATTCAACTAACAACCAAGACAAAATTACTGTGCATATGTTCCGTAGCTCTAAGATAAACCAAAATTGCATACTAAAAGCTGGAAAATGTTAGACTGATTTGATCAAGCAAATAAATGGAGATGATATTTTTATATGTTTTCATCTCAAACAATTTAAACTTGCACTTCACTAAAGATTCAAAAAGATATGCAAGATGAAGACTGTTTTCAAATACAAGTAGAATCTTGGAATTTATATATCTGATCGAACATCCTGAAGTTGAGAACTGCAGATAATGCAAAAGGCCAAAACAAGAAAATGTATGGTTCCGGATACTCTATATGTACTTAAATATACTGAAGCAGTGTTTATCAATTCCTTCTGTTGCATAATGCATTTAAACGTATATCAGTCTCCCTTAAAACTCAAAAGTATGAAGGTCTAGGCCAGTAAAATGATGTCAGAATAGTTTCAATAGGAAAACAATGTTATGTCAAGTCTCGAGATATGCAATGAAAGATTGTTAATGTTGCTAGTTATTTTTTTAGGCATTGGTGCACGACAAAACGTCGACACAACTAAATGTAGACAAGACAAAACATCAAAAGTGAGTCACACTACGTCGACATACCAAAATGTCAACAAGACAAAACGTCGAAAATAATGTCAAAAAAATATTGACAACACAAAAATATGAAAAAACCAAGATTTATTTATGTAACTCTGTACCAAGATATTTATATTTATCTATACACTGAAATCAGTTATCATTTTTCAATCTATCGTGTACTTATATCCATGAAAGGATAATTTTGGCTTCCCATTTTTTGACAACGACAATTCCCATATAGATTCCATATTTCAACTGAAGTGATTACTGATTACTTGAAGTTTCAAGTTTTTTATTCCTTAAGTTTTACAACTAATTGTAGTTAACAAAATAACAGAACATGCAAAAACACGCGCACGCACACACACCAAACAGCATAATTGTACAAACCTTCAATGGGGAGTGATAAAGCTTGACATTTAATTTTTATAGGGGGACGGGAATTAGAATTACCGGTAAGAAAGTGAGAACTGTTAAGAAGGCTCGATAATTTTCTATCAATCAGTCTGTGTTCCGTGTTCGTAGACAAAAAAAGTGGGCTCACGAAAATGAACGAGAGACTTACTTGACTTTCATTGTCGACCTTTTGTTGTGTCGATTTTGTGTCGTGTCGACGTTGATGTTTTGTCGTGTCAATGGTGTGTCTGTCTATGTTATGTCTTACACCCATAGGCATATTATTTCCCTGCTAAAAATATAGGAAGATATTGATACTGACTGCAAAAGTCACGATAACCTAAGTAACTATAATAAGTACTCCATTAATTACACACGCAGTAGAAGGTGTCACAACAGTCAAACTTCACTGACACCAATAGTGGGTAATTAATGCCAGTTAATTAACGAGACTGACCTATTTCTCACTGCTGTTTATCTTGACTGTGAAAGTCTTACTCATTCCTAGCAGTATCAGACAATGTACACACTCTCGACACACCATTACCAATCATATCATAAGTGACCCATTCCCAAGCAAGCTGGCCTGACCGAATTCCAGACCAGCTCCACTGGGACTTGTTGTTGTAAGGGTGATATATACTGAATGACGTATGTATGTATGCAGAGTTGGCTGGTCAAATTTATCATCAAGCAGAATGTAGCATCAAATTGCATGTAAACACAAGAGTCTTTTAAAATACTTTTAGTTCATATTCACTGTCAAATACATGTGTATAGGTATGCATAAGTTTGCCAGTCAAAATCCACCATCAATTGGAATGTAGCACCGAATTGCATGTAAACATGGAGTCTTTTAGTTCATGTACACTGTCAAATACATAAAGATCAATATCTCTTTTGCTTTTATAGAAACAAGATAACCATAAATCACGAAATACATAACATGGATTAACTATCTTCTCTCTGAATCATACTGTATGTATTTTTCGTATTTTCGCTGTATTTTGCTTCATAACTCAAGCCCACATGTCAGTAACACTGTCATTGAGTGATAATAAATCAAAGAAAACAAGACATGGGAACTAAAAGCAATAGCTACTAAGGATATAACAGGATAGGACAGTGGATGAATTTCTAATGCACTGTTTTAACACATGTCTCTCAATTGCAAGAACTAAGACGCTGTAGAGACCATTTGCTTTCCAGGGAATCAAAAATCTGTGTAAATTTTATATCAGCATTCCCATTAAAATTGCCATCCAAAGGAGGGGATGATGTTTGTGTGGTCTATTACTTTCAACCTCTCTGCCTTAGGTGACCCTAGACATGTACATGTACCAAGAACATAAAGCTACATTTGTATGTACCACAACTTGTATAGCTTTCCAGGTCAGGTCATAAAGACATAAAAAAAAATGTGTCAACCATAATCTAGGCAAACATAAAATGTGTGACACTGGATGGAATAATTTATTTGACTGACTACAATATATACGTTCATCCCCCTAAATAATATTTTAGATTAAGAATATGATTATTTTTCAAATATCTACCCAACAGAAAATCTCTCTTTGCCATTTATCCTTACTAAAACATTAATTCCCCTCTAAGTCTATAAAAAACAAAAATCTTCCCTATGAGAGGTTTTCAAGGTTGATATAGATTATAGATCTATATGTGTCAAAGTGTCATTATGACAAGGCCATGCAGTTTTACACTTTCACTAGCTGTGACTAGGTTTATTAGAGGACTCATTGCTTAGCCGTCTGATCCATGGAATAGTGACCATCCCGTGTTAGTATACACAAAAAACACATGACCTTGACTTTATCGTCACATTGACAACATTACAATACTCTGACCACTTTGTACATGTATGGCATTATGATGGCCAGTGACTGATAAAAAGGACAGGTCAGACATTCCAGCCTGTCAAATAGCCCCTCCAGAAATATAAAACTCACACCACACTGACCGTATGGTGGTGGTGGTAGTAGTACTAGTAATAGTAGTAGTAGATGACAAGTCTATTTACACTACAGCTATCAGAGATCTGAAATATGCAATAAATATCTACATTTGTACACTATGCCCTGGGGAAATAATATAGCATGAGAATTCATCATAGGTGTACATCGTTGAAGAGTAAAAACAGTATAGAGCATGCCATTTGCAATATCCATTTTGCATCAGATTTTACAAGTTGTTGCAAATTGTTTTGGCCTCATGGGTAACTAAAATATTTTATAGTAGCTTGGAGCGACACTCTTTCCAAGGAAAATGGTTAGGAATACGAACATAACATATAGATGTCTACATTGATATTGATAAGCATTTTTGAATAGTTTGGCATTTAAATTTGACAAATTTGTAAAATAAAAACACAGTTTTTACACATTTAGTATGTCAAGGAACACTGAGTTTTTAGTTTTGGATTGTTGAAAGTTGTAAGATAAAATTTAAGGAAGTTAAAGATGCAATAAAATATTGCAGGTTGAAGGTTACGTACATGTACAAACCCTATAAAAAACAACAACATTATTTTACCTAAAATGTATATGAACTTAAACATTCTTACAAGTAAATAATCTCGATAAGGTATAAATTTTCGCAATGGTCGAGGATCAGACATTATTAGAAACTACTTCCCTACAGTTCACGACTTTATAAGGTGATTTGGTCAATAAACTCAACACAACAGGAAATGACTTTCTCTGGATTTATATGGCTATCGACAGACAGTAGTTAGGAGACGGGAAGTTCATCAGTTGAATCCGTCTCTCTACCTGGTCAATATTAATATTGCCTGTCTATATTATCTAAGCAGTATAAGAAAGTAGCAATCCTGGCACATGTAACTGTAGAAAATGATGGCTTAAATTATAAGCTTTCTGTGCACTCGGTAATACACCGTGATCAATATTGCACGCATTCTGCCAGGTTGTCGAGACTCGGGCTATAATAACATACCAGTAGTCTACAGCGAATCTCTTGTAACATTGCAGTGATATAACAATAATCAAAATGGATATCATCACGCAGGAGCTGTTCTCTGCATATGTAAACTCTCTGAGCATTCAGTTAGAAATAAAACAAAAACATCCTAATGCATGCTTGTACATGCACAATAAGATTAATATTACATTAATCTATCTTTTATTTCATATTGAAATTATTTGTCTTTCTGTACACAAATTTATCTCTCTTCAGATACAAAATATACAATTGCAAGCTTTTTTTTATACTAAAACAATTTGTACAAAACAATTAAATCTATCTCAATTTTTATATTGTAATTTATTGTCTTTCCGTGTTTATCTTATTTTAGACACAAAATATACAAATGTAAGTTGTATTTCCTTGTGTTTCCGAGTCAAGTGTTACAACACTTTCGGTGGTTAACTCTGGTTGCCTCCACAAGTAAAACTGGCACGTCCATAAATGACCTTAGCTGTTGATCGGACAATAAGCCCTTAACACAAAAAAACCCCAAAAACACTTGTACTTATACTAAATCTATCTTAATTTTGTAATTTATTGTCTCTCTGTGTTTATGTTATTTTAGACACAAAATATTCCAATATAAGTTGTATTTCCTTGTGTTTATGAGTCATGTGTAACAAAACACTTGTCACTATTATTAAGTATAATTGCTAGTACATGTACGCCACAACAGTCTTGAATAGATCTTGAATAAATCAAATCTACGTACATGTACAATAATGTTGGGGCTGATATTATAGTTTGATAAGAAAATTCAGGATGATAAAGAATGGTATTCATGATTGTAAATGACATACAGTTTGTAATCGATGTTAAATTCTAGATTCTAGATATTTATCAGGACGTACCATGCACAACCTCTAGGGTTCCGAACATGCCAATAGCGAATTTTTGTTCAAAATCAGCTCTTAATTTATAATGTGGCTAATTGTATTGGCCACTATAAGAATCTTATCACTTTCTATAAATTTCTTCGTATTTTTAGCTTGATTTTTCTTTAACTTCCTACATATTTTTGTGGGGATATAGATAAGAATCAACAGTAACACGACAATAAACAGCACGATCCAATTACTGAGCATCCTTCGAAAGGTCGAAAAATGACAGAAATTCATTCTTAACTATTCTGCATTTTGAGATTTAAGCTATATTGATTTTGGAAATTGGCCACAAAAATTTTCTTTTTTAGCTACGGTATTACATTTTTGGGTCATGCTAATGAGCCCCTATTTTATCAATTTCACTTTTTGATCAACTATTTTGTGCACTAGTACTTGAGCGGTCAATATCTCTTTTTCAAGGCATGCTAATTACAGACCAGCTTTAGACCAACAGAATTTCCAGAATAATACCATTTCTAGCTAGTGATGTTATAATAATCTTTATAACATTGATTCAAATACCAAATTTTCAAACTTTATAATTATCTAAGAGTAACAGTACCTAGTTTAACTCAATTTTATTTATGGAACATATATTTTTTGCATTCAATAGTTTATTAGTCTTTATAATAAGAACTCTCCTGTCTTTAATAGTTCGGAAGAACAGATACTGAAAGAGACATAATATACCTAATCTCAAGGAATAATATTGAGCAGAATGGCACTGAAATATAACACAACATGTAACCACTCAGTATTAACCTACATTTGTAAATTCATCTTGAAAGTACTATGTATACGTATGCACACTGAGCATATAAAAACAGTAATGCCAGCTGGGAAACACACTATACTAAAGAGAAGAGCCTTCCTATATGTATACCACTACCAGCTGCCAAATAACATAATGATAGGAAAAAAGATCAAACTGGTCTGATCTTATTAGAGAATTTGTGAAATGCTGGGTGCAGTCTTCACATCTGTTGGAATGTTAAACTACAGAAATTACACACATGCAAAGTAAGAGTTTTACTATTGTACAATTGTGTCTGTCCAACTAGACTTGTTACTGTATTCAACCCAACAAGAGCCCATGTCCCTATAAGCGCCCCCTTCCTTTTCAAGCACCTACGACCTGTATAATAGCTGAGAGTAAGATCCATTACTGGAGAGCATGCATTGCCATACATTTATTCACTAAATAAGCAGCCATCACATTTGGTTTTAACAAAGCATATGCCATGTAAACACAGCAAACAAATAACCATCTTTTCGAGGATTAATAATCCAGAACTCTTTAAACTTTAGTGACAAACTTTTAAAAAAATAAATATTTATTATGGGTATGTAACAGCTTGTCGCAAACAGTATTTATTGATTTAGTGTCATGATCAATATAAAATATATTTACATATGCATGTATTCTTTGTTTTAGTACAGTAAACTATGGTAGATGTAATCGTATAGCTTAATTCCATGTAATCTTTCTTCATAGAAATAGGTAGGCGTAGACAATTATTTCTTTCCAAATTTGTTCTTTGAGCATGGTTTTGGGTCAAGAGCAAGGTTTGTCATTGTTTTGGTTTGATTTCATTTTTAAATGTGGACTTCCTTTGCTACATTGTAGTACATTCATGTTGTGTCTTCTTGAAGAAACTATTGTTTGTTTGCCAATAACCTTTATTCTGTTGATCCTATTTCTTCTTGTTTTTTTCTCATATGACAAAGAAAAAGTACATATTTTCTAACACTAACAGTGTTTGTAATTCTTTACAATTGGCCAAAACACTAAAGGATAAGCACAACAAGCAAATTCATAGAATTTATTTCACTAACAGTGTTTGTAATTGTCTACAATTGGCCAAAACCACAACAAGCAAATTCATAGAATTTATTTCACTAACAGTGTTTGTAATTGTCTACAATTTGCCAAAACACTATAGGATAAGCACAACAAGCAAATACGTAGAATTAATGTCCCCCGCTAGATGGACATTTTTGAGAAAAAAACATATCTTATTGCAATTGAGTATCTAACTAAACATGAATTAATCTTGCCATTAGGCCAAAGTTAAAAATATCTTTGTTTGAACCAGTGTTACCCGACCCAAGATTTTGGGAGAGGGACAGAAGGAAGGGAGAAAATTATATTTGTTTTTAAAAAAAAAATTGTTATGTTTAATAAATGCATCTTCGTCAAATAAGAATAAAGCCAATCATACAATTATAACTGTCTTTTT
>JAUMGZ010169192.1:0-15208 GCA_032359645.1 Pododesmus macrochisma
CACAAAACATCGCATTAAAAACCGTTACCAGAAAAATGAATCATTGCAACCTCACAACCAATTTGCAATCTCGTCACTTCGCTCTTCTCCGTCGCATGCTTGAAACATTCTCTGAAGAAGGGGTATGAATACTGCCCGGGTTTTGCAGTTTCGCAAGTAAAAAGGCACTATGCAGAAACGATATAAACGAAATAAATACGTTAACTTCTGTTCAAATATTTCAATAATGAAATGTTGATAATTTGTTGTATTCTAAAAATGAAAATGAAAGTTATGAAACAAATGTTAACAAATATCATTTCATTGATAAAATTATAAAAGTAATTCCAAATTGTCTGCTACATACTCTCGAATATATTTTTGCGGAAATTGCTGAGTATGGTCCGATTGAAGAAACTCGCACACAAGTTCAGATGATCAACAAACACAAAACCAGATTGTGTGGCTTGTGTGGTTAACACCGGTTAATGAACCACTATAAATATTATTCAGTGTGATTATATTCAAAATGTTTAAATTGTTTTCATGTGATAGCAGCCCTAACGATACGCATATACATTTGTAATAACACTGTTAGTACATGTGCTATTTGTAGACAATGATATTGCCTCTTTATCAATTCGAAATTTAGTTTCAGTATATTTAATAGTGGGTTTATGACATGGACTAAGATGCGTATTACAAATGTAATGGTCGATTCAAATACAAAGAATTGGAAATCAAGCACAAATACACGTTTTGCCTAAATTATGTGTCCGTACATAAAACAAAACTGATTTCATTTCTTTTTCATGTTCGAAAATCGATCAAATTTCATTTTGTGTGTTCGCTGTGTTTAAAAACAAAACGCACTTTAATATATCAGAAAGATCCTAACTTTGATCAATGTCAATTATTTGTATGTATCTTCTTGCAGTGTATCTCCTACATAAGACAATACAGTTCCATACGTTCCTGTTTTCTAAACTGTTGCTTGGTGCATAGTTTGTCTCTTTCTTTTTGAAATTCCGTGCGTCCGTCTGTCTTTTAATTAAAATTTAATTCTATATTAATTATAACGTCACCTTTGCTGATGAAGCCTGGGTTTTTCGAAAAAATCCTTTTTTGACAACGCACACTTTAAAATGTTGGCAAGACAATTTTATAATACTATTAGGATGTGGTTTTTGTCCATCAGTACCATCTTGATTGTTATCTCCCCTTGGCTTTGTAGCCTTGATTTACCGGAGTATTGTCTATTCTAATATCATTTTTACTTTAGCGTCCATTAATGTCAGCTGCTTCAAGTAAGATCTGGAGTTTGGGGGGACGGGGTGTCTCACACAGAGTATTGGTTCTTTCCTGTTAGAAATAGTATAGTTATTGCAGATATATTGCAAATTGAATTTTGTGTAATACGTTCTGAACCCAGTGACGGTAAACATTTGTTATTCATTCATTTAATTGTTTTAGCTATTGATATACCACCAAATTTAAGTAATCATTGTTTTCCTTTAATGGGGCTATTTTATCCGTTTCTGTTGTCTTATTTTCAAAACAAATTTGTCTTTCTTATCAAAAAGCAAAAAAAGACAAAGCACCATAGTAAAAAAAACACATGCATCTTATCTAAGATTTGAAACAGTACCATAAATGGATTGCATGTAACGTCACAGTCCGCCATGCTGAAGGCCAAGCTTAATTGCTTTAATCATATTAAATTGTTTTAAAAAAGGTGTAAAATATGTGTGATAAATCATTTATTCATTCACATAATATCATCGCGTTAATATATTTGGAAAGAATAGACATGATTCTTTACAATGGTGTTTAGAACAAAATATTTGAAACTGTAGCGAATGAGTTAATATGGCAAACTTTTGTAATATTATAAAGTTAACACTCGTCAGTTGACCACAATACATTTACAATTTAGCCAGCCCTGTAAATATCAAGTCATTGGGATCTGTGCAAAGCTTCCATACATAAAACTAAAGACAAAAACCCCCCGAAAGAATGACCTACTTCTTCCTTATTACTTATCGATATATGACAGACGAATTAAAGTGTCCGCCTTTATATTGATAGTTCCTATGTGACAATTATGTCCATAATGACAGCAGCTTCGAGCAAGATCTGTGGTTCGGGACGGGGTATTTCACACAGAGTATTGGTTCTTTCCTCTTATATATATTATATTTATCAGAGGCATGTTTCAGATTGCATTATTGTATTGTAGACATCAAAAAACGACACTTTTGAACATATTATATGTTATACAATGCATTTAAAACTTTATCAATTAAGTTAGTTTTAAGAAATATGTCTTTTTTTAGATTACAAGAATACCAAAGATTGCGCAACAACTTATCGTCATCTTAAGTTTGCAGAACAGTTCGAACAGGACAGTTATCTGTTCAAAGAGACGTGTCTATAGTTAGGGACGGGGTGTATGGACACACTTACTAAACTGGTGGATTAAAATGATTAATATATATTTATGTACTTTTCGTACAGTTGTAAGAAAAAAGGTATAACTTTAAAAAAAAAAATGTGTTTGCTTACATATAGTGGATAGACCATTACGGTATTTGTATGCATTTCATGCATGGTGGATATGCATAATTAGTGTGCTTGTGTTCGTGTAATTCACGCGCGAATCAAAATATTGACATGCAATTGTTGGAATATTGTTTTCTAGTAATTAAACAGAAGTAAAAAACAATGTGTTGAATTTTGTGTGTGTATTATTACTTAATATAGACATTTGTTCTTTAATCAATCCAGCCAATGAGCGTCCAATATTTTGGCTTAAAAACAGAACAATTAACGTCATATGTGGGTTTCAGGACAATATTGTAATTGACTTTTTGTGATATTCTTAGTACGGTTTTCCCAGAGTATACCCTTAAGTTCGTTGAAAGTGGTTGTATACGTAAGTTAGCATTTTACGCACATACATTGTAACCCTTTGACATGATAAATATTCGTATATAAAAGTTAATCAACGCAGGCAGTAGCGTCGTTACATTTGCACATTTGCCTCCTTGTACTATTCCTGTTGCTTATTCTTCTCTCATTCTTTCTTGTTTCATGTAGGCTATTCCTGTTATTCTATGTTAGGGATTTTAGAGTTTTTGGACCTAAGCAGACACAGTTTCATACTTACCTGTATTCTAAATTGTTGTGGTTGATGCATAATTTTGCTTTCTTTAATGTAAGAAAGTCAGTCAGTTAGTCAGTCTGTCTTTTTGATGATATACTCTATATATATTATAACGTCAACTTTGCTAATAAGAACTGGGTTGTTCGAAACACGTGTCCAGAGGAAAACGTTTAACAATTCCTGTTTTGACTACGCGCACATTGTAAATTTTGGAAAGAAAATTTTGTATGGTTTTTGTACACCATAACTTTCGTTAATGTTTTGTCACCGTTTACCCTTATGGCTGTGTAGCTTTGATTTGCTGTAGTCCTCCGTGGATGAATGACCATATGAGGAAACTCACCAGGCAACGAAAATATATACATAAATTAGCTAAACTCAATGATAATGAAGCAAACTGGGCAAATATTACACAGCAAAGTTAAGGCATCCAGGCGAAAATAATTCTATGTATAGATTATGACGTCGTTACTATTCTAAAATCAACATGGCGGAAATCATCGTCTCGCTGTTCGATTTATTGAAAAGGACTGTTTGATGTATTTTATACCATTTAGTTTAGCTTCTTATTTTATATATTGACAATACGGAGAACGAAACAATTTTGTATTTATAAATTTTATTATATCTCGAACTGAACACGGGCGTGAAGTTGTTCGATATTCAATATTGAATATTGAATATCGAATATCAAACAAATGCCAAAAGAGAAGTTGGTTTGATATTCGATACTAGTATTCAGAATATATATTTAACTTTACAATTAAAGCCTAGACTCCGTGTATGCGTGCGTGCGTGCGTGTTGTAAACTTTCTGCTATTTTTTCTTATTAACTTAAATAAAAACAAAAATAAATAAAGCATGTAGAAAATAAAGTATGAATATATGCGTAGAAAATAAAGTATCCATATATCTGTGTCTGTGTCTGTGTCTGTGTGCGTGTGCGTGTGCGTGCGTGCGTGTGAATGTTGTTAACTGGTTTTTTTTTTTTAAGATCTAATTAACTAAATGGATGATGTATGTATTTGTGCTATCAGTGTGTGTGTGTGTGTGTGTGTGTGCGCGCGCGCGTACGTACTTGCGTGCGTGCGTGCGTGCGTGCATTACGTGCGTGATGTACACTTTCTGCTTTTTGTTCTTAATAGTTTAATTGAAAAAAAGCATGTATGTATATGCGTAGAAAATAAAGTATTCACAATATGCGTGTGTGTGTGTGTGTATGTGTGTGTGTGTGTGTGTGTGTGTGTGAATTGTTTGATATGTATTTTAATAATTTGATAAAATAGATGTTTGTATTTGAGTGAGTGGTAAATTTTTTTCTGTGAATCCTGCATTCCTAATATTTTCCTTTATAAACAATATATAGGGCCACCGGGAACCTTTGAAATCGAAAAGGCCGGATTTCCCGTTAACACGAGCTAGGTAGTACTATAAGCTTGCCTCCAGTCGAGTTAAAAGAAAACCTGCCGTGTCGTATTTTTCTGTGAATATTTATTCGTTTCAATTTTTATTTGTTCCTATATAAAGCATATATAGGGCCACCGGGAAAAATTAAGTTCGAAGGGTAAAATAAATGCAAACCAGGAATTCAAATCAAACAGTAATTTTTCGTATTTTCTAACTACTAAATATTTTGTATGAGTGTGTGTTAAGGGCTCATTGTCATATCAACAGCTAAAGTCATTTACGGACATGCCAGTTTTACTGGTGAAGGAAACCGGAGTACCCGGAATAAGCCAACGACCTACGGCAATTACCTTGCAACTTTCTCACACTAGGCCGCCCCAGACGGGAATATAACCTAGGAGGTGAAAGGCTCTTATGATTACAAGTCGGTACTTTAACCACTCGGCCACCGCGGACCGAAATATTTTGTATGAAATCACTTTTCATATTTTCGTGGCACCTTACAATTATGTTGTTTTTTCTTAAATGTTTACAATTGACACTGTTTCCTATTCAATAACACTAGTTGTGTTGTTGTTATCCATATTCAAGAACATAATGAACTCTGTGACGTTATAAAAGAATGCATTTGTTCAGTCAATTTAACAAAGAGATGAACGTTTGAAACTAAAAGTTAAAACATTATTAAAGCATATATCTATTTAATAATCAGTGAAAGTGTTACATAAATGGTAAACATAAGAAATTACATTCTGTTCGTCTTTATAAATGCGTTATGAACACAATGAGCTGTCGTAAATTCAACATGAACGTCATGAAATTTGCGACAGTCCAGTGTTGTTCATAACGCATTAAATAAAGACAAACAGAATGTCATTTCTTAACACACTTAAATAACAAAAGTGTCCATAATGCAACGAAAGAATATTGCATTTTTGTATATTTTATGACAAAGACCATTCCGTATAAAGTCTATTAACGTTTTTTTATGTAATGATGACAGGGTGACCAAACGTTAGTAACGCGTTTGATCAGATGTCAAATATGTATTACAAAACATACACATAACTAATAATCGAGACATCATTCCATCTATTGGTATTTAGCAATACCACGTTCATAAAGTTGTAAATTCGAAAAGCAAAGACGATAAGTAAAAGCCATAAGTCTATAGACAGTGGTAAACAAAAGGAAAAACGTGGGACGATACAGAAAAAAAGAATCAACAATAACAATTATTAACTTAAAAACATCACGAATTTCTAGTAAATATCTAGAAGAGAAACAAGGTGCTCGCGAATTGAGAAGCGTTTCATGTTACACATGCGTCATCCGCAGCGAAGCTTCCGTGTCTTTCTGGTGTATGACAAACCTTTACGCACCAGTAGTAAAAGGAATCATATGTCATTATAATAATATGTCACCAATATCGTAACAAAAGAGCAAAGGAAACAACCAATTGACAGGAGCTTAACTGCTTATTATAATAAAAAAGTTTGATTTTTTTGTTATTGATGTTTCAATTAAGATATGTATCGTATTTTACTATATTTTGTTTCAACTGATGCACAAGAAGATGAAAGCAGCAACACGATGTTGTATGTAGCTATAGGAGCATGTACATGTGTTGTTATCCTGCTAGTTGTTGTTGAATTGGTGTTGTTTGTTTCTTAAAAAGGTGAGTGAAATTATACTAAAGTAGTAAATATAACTAACAAAGCCGATATTCAAATTTAGAATGAATAGGATCGAAAGAACAAGGGATCTATTAACACACACATAACGGTTTCATCAAAATCACAAGTCACAAGTCAATGGACATGATCAAATCAAAGGAAAACATTGGACGCACAAAGAAAAACAAACAACAATACAATTATAAACTAAAAAGGAAACATCACAAATATGTTTTTCGTTTGACTTTCGTTAGCGCCATGTAATCAATAATTTAATATAAAGACAATTGATATAAACAATCATAGGCACATGCAGAATATGAATGTATATGCAAAGGTAACGAGTAGGTTCTGACAAGCATAGCTGTAAATCGCTCTCTAAAACTATGACAGACGGGTAGTATTTTCGTTATGTTAGTTTATATATACAAATTTGCAACCTGAATGTAAAGAAAACATTATAGTTAAAATAAGTACGTAACATACGCAAAATTGTATAGTATATTGTAATGCTTATATATTGTATATTTCTGGCCACTCTTAATTTAGAAAACCACAAGGGACAGAACAAGCTATGGTTGCGTCATATCAAGGCCAACAACCTCAAGTGCATCTTGGGGGATTTGATAATCCATCGATATCTCCAATTGGGGCCCAAGCTCCGATTATTCCGAGTCAAATGGTTCCTGCCGAAACAACACACGTTCGGACTGCAAATGTGTCACCTCAATCGATCGCAATAGCCGCGCTGTACCCAGGCGGACCTACAAATGAAGGGCACATATATGATGAATTGGACCCTACTCCGTATGAAGAGCCAATAGGAGTCATGTCAACACCGTATGTGAATGCATCAAATATTGAAAGGAGAGAAAATGTTAATGACGAGGGTTACATGCAACTTTTCAAGAGATAAAACTCGTAAATCAATCATGTAAAGGAATAACTAACCACAAGGACATATTCAAACGTGCAAATGTCATGACATTCATAATTGTTATTGCCACAGCCTATTTCAAAAAAACATAAAAGAATCAAGATGATGTAGAAATAGATTACACGATATGTATATAAGTTTACACCTGTCCAGGTGTTCTTATATACGAATACTTGACTAGATCTATAGTGTCTTTCGATATTAATGTATTCATTGTTTTAAATGTGTGACGTGTGATAATAAATGGGGTGAACATATCACTGATAATTGTTGCCTGTACTAATGTATTAGTCTTACACATCTTATTCAGTCTTAACGGTGGTTAAAAATAATTGTTTTGCAAATTTAGAATGCTCTCCCTTGTGTGTCTAGAAATTAATATGTGTTTGCTTATTTGCTTTTTGAAGTAATCGTTTAATTTTTTCATTTTGTTATTGTCCATAGTATTGGTATCAAAAACATATGTTTACATTTTAAGTATTTTAAACAACTTACAATATATAATTATATAAGTAAACTTTTTATGATAACATGTTGTATTCAAATACATACTTTTACAAAAGGGAAATGTATCAATACATTTTATAGTAACTATATGCTTTTTTATCCTCATTTTTAAAAGATTCTTGAAGGGAAGTTTTAGGTGAAGAAATCCAAAAATATAAGGGAGACTATTTTCACACACAGTAACCAAACATTGCTGACCTACGGACCACCATTTTTTAAATTGAGGAGTTTAAAAACTGCATTAAAGTTGATAGTAAACCCATCTAGATGGTGTAAAATTGAAAGGAAGAAATTCGAAGGAGCATTTAGTTATATGTATTTATTTCGGTGAACATTGCTAAGCAGAAACAAAATGTCAAGTGCGAGTAGGTACTACTTTTTATGTCCATTCACAGGAAATAGGGGTACTCTCATGGTAGTATACTGTCGGTGACTGTGTTTAATATTAAAATCAATAGTATCATCAAATGTTCAAGGAATCGATGTTTCATTATATGTGGATGATTTCCTCATCTGATATCGTCCTGAAAATGTGCATACTATTGAGAGACAGTTGCATCAATGCCTAACAAAATGATGGTCTTCCTATGCCGGTGGTGAAGGAGGCGAACTTGCGTGGTATTTTCTGTGATAACAAATTATCATTTATTCCTTATCTTGAATATTTGAAAGACAAGTGCGTCAAAGCACTTAATCTGCCTAAAAGTGTACATGTATCTCACATGAAGTGGGGTGCCAATTGTACTGTACTACTGCGATTGTATAGATCACTAATTAGGTCTAAACTTGATCTTAAACGTCTTATCTTGGTATTTTTGATCCAATTCATCATCATTGATTATGGTATGCACTTGGAGAATTTAAAACCTCTCATGTTGTTAGTCTTTATGTCGAAGCCAATGAACCATCTTTGTCAACTCGTTGAGAAAAACATTTTACAACTCAGATATAATCCTTTATATCAAGCACATGATGTTATTTTTAAATCTATATAAAGTAGTAAATTCGAAAAACCAAAAACGATATTTTAAAGCCGTAAGTTCATGAACATTGGCAAATAAAAGGAAAACGTTGGACGCACACAGTAAAATTAACCAAATATACATTTATTAACTAAAAATGGAAACATCACGAACTTCTATTAAAAAACTAGAAGCGAGACCAGGTGCTCGAGATATGAGAAGCGTTTCCTGCTACACAGGTGTCACCCGCCGCGATGCCTCCGTGTCATTCCGGTGTAGTGCAACCTTCTCCACTGTTTAAAAAGAAGCATGTGTCACTATTTGTCTAGTTAATAAACTTTAGAACATGGCTGTATGATGCTATATTTAGTAATGGCTGGGCTTTAAACTAAGCATAGACTTTCTCAAGTCGAAAAAGTGAAAAATGCCGTCTTTAAGACGTAAAATGCAAACTCTTGATTTCCTGCTACTCTATAGTTTTTTTTAAGCTAGAACATTTATTTTAGCAAGAAACGATTATATGGGATGTGCAGATTTCATAAAGGTCAAATTCAGCTCCCTCATTTATAAAGGGTACGTTGTGACCCCGGCGGAACCATTTCCCGCAAAACTTTGAAATGTCAAAAATACTAATTTTTGAATGCGATGCTAGATTTTCGCTTTCTATAGCGCTGAGAAAAACCGGTCTTGGTGGTTTAAATAGCCAATGAAATCACCTGCATGGTGATATATAACACTTGTGGCTATATAAGTGCCATGTCTTGTGAAAATTTACTTCCGCGGTAGGACTTGTAGAAAAACAGCGCAAAAATCGGTACCGCTAACTTCAGAGCTAAGAAAACGGTTAACATTACTATCAACTGCCGATAGAAGATCAATATGCACTTATTATATATCTGTAGGAAGAAGAGATTACGGAAAATCCAAAAATATCAGCATAATAGCTATACGTCATAGCATGTCTGAGATATCCGGGACCAAAGTTGGGGCGATTTCCCATAGGTTCTAGCGTAGACGTCATTCGCCTGAACTCTCTTTCAACAATAAACGTTTACACGAAGATTTATATATGTTAAAGTTAAGGCATATTCAAAGATATTGCGATAGATAGACAAGGCTTAGCATGCTTTTATTATGTGTTATTTATCTTCATATTTCATTTAAATGATTTAAATGTTAAATACTGTACTCTAGCACAATACATTACTTACATTACTTAAATTACTTACAATGCATAACACTTATTAAACATTAATTATATTGGTTTCTGTTGTTGTCTATAAGGTGTAAGATGGGTGACGCATGTATTTTATAAGCGTAGTATAAGCAAATCAACACCCCGTGTCTGTCCCTTGGTAATTAGTTCCCTTCAGATCTCTATTACATAGATGTAAACATTAATTTGCTTACTTAACCATTTATGAATTACGGTGGAATATAAAATATTGTATTCTGGAGTCGGTGATTTTTTTAACAACAGTTAATAATTGACAATGTGCTAAATTACTGATTTAATATTACACTCAGGAATGTAATCTCAATACGTGTTATGAAATCATGGGGAGTGTATTTGGCAGACTAATGTCCTTGTGTTCATGTAATTCATGCGCGAATCAAAATAATGACATGAAATGGTCGTGATATTGTTGTCTAGTAATTAAAACAATGTGTTGAAGTTTGTGTGTGTATAATTAATGTATAAAGACATGTGTCTTTTTATCAATTTAGCAAATTAGCGTCAAACATATTGGCTTAACACGAAACAATTAACGTCATATGTGGGTTTCATGGCAAGATTGTAATTGACTTTTTATGATATTCTTGGCACGGTCTTTCCTTAGTATACCCTTTAGTTCGCTGAGAGTGGTTGTATACGTAAGTTGGCATTTGTACGCACATACATTTTAACCCTTCGACATGATACATATTCGTATATAAATTTTGATCAAATCAGGCAGTAGCGTCGTTCCATTTGCACATTTGCCTTCCTGTACTAGTCTTCTCTCATTCTTTCTTGTTGAATGTACAGTCTTCCTGCTATCCTATGTCAGGGATTTCAGAGTAACTCGGGTGAACTGTTATGGTCACAATGCTGTTGGAGAACCTCTTTATAGCAGATGTACAATACGAATTAACCATATTATGCACTTATGTCTGCTTAGCGCTGCTTAGCTAAGTTTTACGCGTTATAACGGCTGTTTGTTTAAACACTTGACAGTTTGAACATGTATGTCTGCACTTCCGATTTTTTGTGTTCTAAAGGAAGTGAAAAACTTGACGTTGCCTGATGAAAACTATAAACAATTAAGTAGTAGTAAATACAAAAACTAAGACGATATTCTAAAGCCGTAAGTCTATGAACAAACGTGGGATGCACACAGACAAAATAATCAAATATACATTTATGGACTAAAAAAGGAAACATCACGAACTTCTATTTAACAATTAGAAGCGAATCAAGTGCTCGCGATATGGTAAGCGTTTCCTGCTACACACGGGTCACCCGCCGCGATGCTTTCCTGTCATTCCGCTGTATGGCAACCCTTAATGCTTTAAAAAAAAAACCTATGTCACCATAAGAACATGTCACTACTTTTGTGAGCGAAAGAGCAAATGGGAAAAACCATTAACACCAAAGGAAAAGAAGCAGTAACATTATCATGAAAGCATATCATACATGTGATTAGATCGAGTAACGCATTTTGTTTTTGCCTTAGATTTCAAAGATAGCTTAACAATATAACTATATCATAAACTTACCAGGGATTTGGTCTGTCGTTTGATAATTTTAAATTGTATCGATATTTTTACGTTGATAGTCCTATTTGAATATGTGCTTGTCTACATATTTTACTAGAACATTGACATATTCTAGTTTGACTGTTGTTTGTTGTACTTTATTAACAGGGTATGTCTCATTTGTCTTCATAGCTTTAATTAATCTTGGTCTTGTTTATTCTAAATGGGTGTCCCTTCGATTCATAACCAGACTTTAGGACATATCGGGTTTCTTTAAATCATTTAGTTGGTTACATATAATTTTGAAATTCCAAATTCAATTTTGCACTTTCATTCAAATGGATGATATTGTTTGTGTGTCAATAGTTATCTTGATCCTTTTACTTTTTGTTTTACACATATACACATGGGCATGTTTGCAGTAGCGGAAGGGGTAGAACATTTCCCTTCTTTTGGACATCTTATTGTTTTATGATTTTGTTTAACGACAACTTTCGCTGTTGGTTGACATATATAAACGCAATTGCTTTAGAATTAGCTTAACAGATGAACTTCATCCAGCGGCACATTACTTCTGAATACATGTTAAACCGAACCTTCCTAACATTCAACCTGTGAATGAGTGAATTGCGTCATTTTATTTCAAGCCCGTACTTTTCACCAGTTGCGAATGAGTTATGGACCGTAGAGTATAAGGTTTATTCCCAACCTGCCTGCCTGTAAGTCATCTTGCTTATCAACAATATGATAATATTAAACGCTATATACTAAAATGTTACAACTTCAAAAAGCGATCATTAAAATGAACGTTCTAACTGCATTAGAAATTTAATAATTAAGTCAATCTCTGCTGACGAGGACTGGATTTTCCCAAACACGTGTCCAAAGGAATGCGCGTTTGTCTAAATTGTTATATATTATTATTGATATGTGGTTTTGTCCTGTATTTCAGCGGGACCCCCTATTGCTTCCTAGTTTTGTATTGATCTGAGTTTTTGTCTATTCTAAATTGATATCCCAATTCGATTCGTAGCTTGGCCTTTGGTCATGAGCAAGATCCTCCCTCTTACTTGGTTGACGTCATTTTAAATTCCCAATTCAATCTCAACATTTATTCTGACGGTGCCTTTTTGGTGAGACTATTGTTGGTTAATCGAAATACTTTGCTCTGTTGATTTCATTTATTCTTTTTTTTGAGTATTTGATGCGTGTGATGTGTGTGCAGTCAGCGTTAAGTGCATGCATTATATGGCATGCTGGCTGATCTATGGTGTTCCAAGACATCCTAATATAGTGTATGTCTTGGAAACGGTAATATGCAGATACTTAGAATTTCCGTTACATGACTAATATGTATTTGAAAACGAAACAAGTATCCTAACACCGAGCTTACAAGTCTTTTCCTACCTGGTAATGCAAACCGCTTTGTAGGGAGCAAGAAGATGTCTTGTTTATAAGTGCTGATTTGTCTTTTCTTCTCCTTTCATTCTTCTTCCAAGTTGATTGAATGACCTTTTTGCTCTCTTGATTACTAAATGAGCCTCTAATGCCGAACATTGGACTTTTAACTTAATGGGTCGTTAATGAACGAATTTGAACATATAGATTTGGATGAGACGGAAAATAAAGTCGCATTAGAACTTGTCAAGTTAATAAAAGATTAAATACATAAATTATACACTGTAATGACAAGCATATACAATCAGATAATTATCAGTAGTATACGCGTGTTTTAATCATTTTTCTACGATTTCAATTTTCAAGTTTTGATGGAATTAAACATTTTGTATTTAACAACCGGATGCTATGTCTGCACATCATGTTGAAGTAGGACTCGATGAAGGGTAACGTGATAGAATACATAGATGATTAATTTAAACTGGAAAAGTGGTATATGTTTAACACTTTATGAGATGACAACTCTAAATTGAAATATCATTACAAAAGACAGATATATTTGTTTCGATGAGATACTTTAATTATGTACTGTGGTTGCCTTCTGAGTCAATATATTATATGTCATTTAAATTTATCCAGATTCAGGAAAAGAAAGGTAAATTCCTTTACGAAATCTGTACAATTCTTAGATAAATACATTAGGACAGGAAATTGGATAATAACGCAAATTAATTTACAAATTTTTAAAAGACTTCTATATAATTCTTTATGTCTATTATAACGTCACCTTTGCTGATGAGAACTGGGTTGTTCGTAACACGTGTCCAGAGGAATATGTATACAAATTCCTGTTTTGACTACGCGCACATTTTAAATTTGGGCAAGACAATTTTGTATTATTTTTGGGTATGGTTTTTGTCCATCATTACCATCGTGAATAGTTGTCACCGTTAGCCCATTGGCTCTGTAACTTTGATTAACTGAAGTCTTGTCTATTCAAAATGAATTCTTCTCTTGCGCCTATTAGTTACAGCAGCTTCGAGCAAGATCTGGGGTTCGCGACGGGGTAATTTACACAGAGTTTTGGCTCCTTCTTCTTAGAAATATCATATTTATCGGAGGCATGATTCAGGTTGCATTTTTGTATTCTATAAGACCATCGGTACAAAGATGGTAGATTCTAAATATTCCTTTACAAAGAAATCACATTACTGAATTGTACATATCAAGACAAAAAGGAAGCATCGAAAATGTGCCTTCATAAGTACTGACTATTGCCCAAATACGCATAGGAACGATGTTAAACATTGAATACTGAAGAGAATGTGTGTATGTGCCCAATTTGGAAGATGCATGTCAACATTTTAATGATATCACTTATTGGAAGTCACGTTTTGCATGTGTACTAAAAGTAGAAAATATATTTCTATCATCGAACATAATCTTCAGGACTACTTTGTGCAAAGAGAAAAATATTCATCGTTAATTATTCCCAAAATGAGATGTGAATATCAACATTAATTTAGATGCATGATTTCTTGAATCATTTCAATGAATAGAGCTAAAAAATAATTGTGAAATGTAACATGTACTTTCATTGATGAATCATAATCACTATCTATAACACGTTAACGCCTATTGTCAATAATTATATCAAGATGATCATACGAAATTCAAGTCTCTGCAAAATACTGAACTCACGATAGACTAAGATGGAAAATATGTCTTTTCATTATCATGGTTTAATTTCATTAATCGTTTATAATCAACATCGGCAGGTTTATAGTTCGGAAGTAACTGGTTTAAAATTGATCATATTTCTTGAAATAAGTATTTTTGTTGATAAAAGTGTTGTAGGTCTGACAGTAGTCCACAAAGAGTTACACAACGCCACATTCACATCATAAGCCGCACTAGCAGAAGCAGATCTGCACACTTGTATTAGCTTGATTCTTAGCTATTCCATGCTACACATGTTTGCAATTCATGAATTGATGCTATCATTATCTGCGTGTAGCAATTGTGCTATATATTACATTTGTGAACCCACTCAAAGCTAAACTGTATCTATCGTTAATGAGAGTTGATTGGCTTTATGCTTGAGTTGTCTTGCATACCCCCCTCTTTTTATCCCTATTTTCGTTTTTGCAGAATCACTTCACACTAGTAATATCATATGTGTTATCTACTATTTACCATTCTTACCGTCGGTTGTGCTTCATATTATTGTATATATTAGTCGGAGCTTAGACTGAACAATTTAATCGTGCATATAATAATATGGCATCTATTATTGTCGTTATCGTCATAACATCGGGGTTTTCCTTTGTCATATATTTGTATCTGTCAGTTGATGACTACACGGAAATGGTGAACGATACAATCGCATCCGCCTGTATTGTCTTTCTGATTTGTATAAGTCATTTGTAAAATCCTT
>JAUMGZ010169203.1:0-15207 GCA_032359645.1 Pododesmus macrochisma
ACTGATAAATATACAACTACATCCGGTAAGCAACAACTGATAAATATACAACTACATCCGGTAAGCAACAACTGATTCATACAAAACCGCCATCAATGTAACCAACGAATCAGCTAGAAAATGTGAAATGCGTGTCTTGTGTGATGTATTGTCTAACGTTGTTTAGATTAGTATTTAAGGATACACTTTCATTGAATTTGTCTTGTCTATATTTTAATTTTGCTCTTTCCTTAACAGATATGACCACTATACCTACTACTATGCCACTACCGAGTACGAAGTGTGAGGACATTTCCGTGGCAGCCTGTTTTTCTCTCTACGCATCTGATTCGACTTTATGTCAAGACCAAACTTTTGCCAGCTATTGCAAACACACCTGTGGAAAATGTTCACGTGAGTACAGTATACGTGTGATAAAGCGAGACTTCTTGAATATTACTGTTATATCATTATTTTATCATTATTTACATGTAACGTGTAGGTATTAGCATTATAATTTACGTTAATGTTGTAAGCATGAAGTTTTGAAGATAAAAAAGTCTTCAAATCCAACTAGTAAACAAATTTGAACAGTTAACATACATATAACTAATGTTTATGCCTGTTCACAGTTCAGTACTATAACTGCGGTGACATATATGTAAATAATGTTTATGTCTGTTCACAGTTCAGTGCTATAACTGCAGTGACATATATGATCCTGCAGCGTGTTCTGCAGTAGCCGATTGCTTGCAAGGACAGGTAAAACATTGTAAATTATAGTTCGGATATAATCTCAACGTTTGATTCTAAATCTTGAAATTAGTTTTTCTAGTATTGACGACTTTGTTATACGGACATGCAGATATTTCTATATCTATAAAATACAATTAACATATTTTAAAACCCTAACTTACGTATTGCATATCTGAACCTTAAATATCTACTATGATGATAATAAACCCATTATAACCTTATTTCATTATAATATTGAGTCAATTACGTTATATATGGCATTTTCAAATTTACGAAAAGTTATAGACATATTTTGGCTTCAATTAAGAGCATTATAGGAATATTAGTTTTGTCTTCTTTTCATTTCAAGTCTTGGTTTAATAATTATATTTGAAGATTGGAAATACCTCCAATTAGGATATTGATATATATAAGAACGATTTATTTTTTAATTTTGGTTAAAGTCTATCCTAATTACTTTTCATGCGTATATGACAGGTGTGCGTTCTCGTATCCAGATTTGACAGTAACTTTAACCAAGTCTACCATCTATCTTGTGTTACTGCCAACGCTTCTAGTAACGTGAGTATTTTGTAGAAAACTTTGTGTTAAAGTTTCTCAATTCTTTTTAAATACGTGATAAAGAAATAAACATTGATAAGAAACAACCTAAACTAATGTCTCGATTGCTTTGATTACTTAAATGTTGAAAGTAAACATTGTTACTGCACTGATATACATACAGTATTCATCAGTTAAGATTATGATTGAATGCAATTTATTTTGTTTATTGTATTTTAAGTGATTTTAATATTCACTATGTATATATACATTTATATTTATTATGGACGTTCAATGTCTGAAAAAAGCATTATTGTATTGTATATTATTGTATTGTGTTGTATTAATGCATATACAAACATGAATTGTGGTACTGTCTCCCTGCATTGGTTTTAAAACTAGTATCTACTTTCACCTTAGACCCTCAAAGTACCTTAATCAAATACATAATAAGGTATGCATACTGTGTTGGAGTGTAAGAGAAAATACAGTATAATGTGTTTGTCAATTTATTTTTGTAATATTTGATGTTTGTGTTCCTAGAGAAGTGCTGTAAATGCTTTTTTCATTGATGTCCTAGGGTTTCATGTGGTTTCTGTGTTTAAAAAATCTACTAACAAGTGTCATTTTTACACTCGGTATTACGCGTAACGATTTTAAAGGAAATGACTTATTATATCTAAAATCTTCCTAACATGATCAAAAGAATGAAGTTATATAAGTACAGATATCTATTTAAGACAAATGTATCAGTCATGATCAAGAAAGGAAACATCGAATGGATTTGTTTTGAAACAATATTAAGTTCCCTTAATTACAGCGCGATAACCACGACAAAGCGAAATTCGCAGCATTTAGCCGCATTGCTTTAATCAAATTTCGTCTCGGATATGGTATCGATTGTACGTCTATGCTGATTGATGTGCATGTTATACAGTTTTTTTTATCCTGTTTTAATTTTGAAGGTGTGTAAATATGCAAAGTGCTGTAACACATCGCTTTGCAACACGTTTGTGGCACCAGTTTCCCCTGTACACTCAACTTCGCAGATGCAGCAAACAACAACAACAACAGCAACACAGTTTGCTGGATTAAACACTCACGATGGAAGTTCAATAGCTCAAGCAAATACATCACCTACAACAGCAGTAAATATATATGGCTCTCTCTCCGTACGTAAAGGTAGGCAACTTACAATAACGCTAGCAACTACGAAGCCTTCAACAATAGTTATTATCTCAGGCACACTCTCTGCACGTAGCAAATATCTCTGACACTCTCACCATAAGTAAAGATAAACATCTTTAAATAACTTTAGCCTTCAACAGCAGTAACTATGTCTAACCCTCTCTCCGTTGCATCCGTAGCGGGCCTTACTTGTTTCCGTATCAATACAGGAGCATACGAAAGCATACGGGCCGAGTTTGGACCACACTGTACCATAAGGGACCTTACGGGGCGATCATTTCTGAATCTGTGCCATACGGACTGATACGGGCCGATACGGGTTGATACGGGGCGTACCCCATACCTGCACGTATCTGCCCGTATCGGCCCATATATGTGCGTCGCGAGCCGTACAGCCCCGTACCAGCCCCTTACCACCCGAACCGGCCGCTGCTGACGATACGGGGCCATACTTTTTGATACGGGGCCATACTTTCTGATACGGCTCTGACTCCCGCACGGTCCCGTATGGTCCCGGTTTTGGCTCGAATTGCGCCGTATGGCCCCGAATGGGAACAAATACGGGACCATAACTCTGTCTACCATATAGCCTTCGACAGTTTGTTTGTTTGTTTGTTTAATTAGAGCTTAACGTCACGTCCATAATCTTTCACCGATATTGTGACAGAAGACCAAAGGAGAAAAACCAAAAGATAGGACAGGAAGAGAAGGGGCGACAAGAACGGGAAACGAAAGGAATAGATATAGTTCAGAAAGAAAGATGAGCCCATGCAACGGCGTTTCCGCCTACTCTTCTATCGAACTTTACATGGGGATCTTTATCGTGACAGGGGGTAAAAAATCCCTGTACATTGGACCGCCAGCTTAGCGTCCCCTCCGAAGGACGTGCAGATCTTTGTCTGGCGTCTACCCTTCAGCCTGTCTGACTTGGGTGACCCTACCAGAAACACCCGCATGCATAGCTCTAAAATTGGAGAAATATTTTAATAAAGATACTCAATAGACAAAAAGGAATTTCGTTTTCTCGTAAAAAATAAATAACTTTTGTTTCTGGTCCTAATGGGCAAGTGTATAAAACAAAGACATTTCATGCGAAGAATATTGGATAGTTAAGTTAGTAACATGAGTTGGTCTTATGGCTTGGTTAAACTGGTGGCACACACGGATCGTCCAACAGAGTTCACTCGATGTTTTTGGTTAATCGTGTGAAAGATTGCCGCCAAAACCCGATAAACCTTAAGATGTTGGTTACACAGATAACGCAATTGCTAGAGGAATACACCTAAGTTTGGTTTGTTTGTTTGTTTGTTTAATTAGGGTTTATTGTCACTTCCATAATATTTCATCGATATCGTAGACCAAAAAGACCAAACGAGAAAAAACAAACGATAGGACAAGAAGAGAAGGGGCGACAGGAATGGGAAAATAAACAAATAGGAATAGTTCAGAAAGAAGGGCGAGTCCATGCAACGGCGTTACCGCCTACTCTTCTATCGAATTTTACATGGGGGTCTTGATCTTGCCAGGGGGTTAAAATCTCTGTGCACGAGACCGCCAATTTAGCGTCCCCTCTGAAGGGCGTGATAAACTTTGTCTGGCATATACCTTTCAACCTATCTGGCTTGAGTGACCCAACCAGGACCACAAGTTCCCGCCAGCATAGCTTTCCAGGTCATCGAGACACGCAAACCTCCCACCACGATTAGTTGTCAAGCACAGGGAGGCCTAAGTTGGGAGACAGGTACTCCTTCTAAATAGTTCATTTATCAATGTTCTACGTATATCTTTTAAATTGTGTAAGTTAATGTAAATATGTTAACAGAACGAATGCTTTTGTACTCAGTGATTACACTGGCTGCAAAGACCATACCTCCAGTTTTTAGCGTTGACCATTTGTTCCGTCTAGGGTACACATTTAAACTACGTTTTACTCATTCGTTATAGCATTAAATCAGTCCGCATGAATGAATAGTCTTGAGATTTGTTATGACGTTATTTTAAAGTCCTTGTTATATTTCAGCGCTTATTTCGTCGTTGTGCTAGTTGTCATTTTGTGATTTTCGTTCTGTTGATCGAACTCACCCGTTTATGTGAGACGCACCGTTATGATCGGAAAGGTATTGAATAAAAGTATTTGAGAACACAGCATTAAACAAGTATTCATATGTTATAATTATGTCCGTCGTGTGTTCTTTGATAAACATAGAGGCACTAACATTTCTCATGTTCGCATTCAAGGCTGCAAGTTAGGGCAGTAGCCTGGGGAGAACCGGTAATGGGGAGGGGCACAACATTTTTTTGGCGCTCACATTTTTTATATTTGCTGGGGATTTAGAAAAAAAGGAAAAATTGCAAAATTTCGAGGAGGGGCAATTGCCACATCTGCCCCAACCCGCTACGGCCCTGCAGGTTCATAGAAAGCATTATAAATGCAGTAAGATAAAAAATAACAAACAACGAGATAAGTTCTACTTCTTTTTATTTCCAAATCATTGCATTAAGCAATGTACTGATTGTAGCATAGTATTACATATGCAAATGGAAATTGACAGATCCGTTATTTGTCTCTTTTATTCATCGCGATGCATTACAATTAGCTTAGCAAACATTTAATTTGTGCTATTTCCATTCATCCAGCTTAAATCAACCCAACCGTTATCAGTGACATAGTGGGTTCTCACGTGACGTCATAATCCGCCGTGTTGGTGTACACCCTGATGTTTAAGGTTATCTTACATGCAGAGTTAGATTGAAATATAGGTGTACCAGTGTGTATATTAACTCAATGTCGGAGAATAAATTCTCAGATCAAGTACCACAAAAAAGAGAAAAACAACTTCAAATCCACATTCAAACTAAACTGGTATCCTGTCTGTGATGCAGAAAACGGGGAGGTAACCAGTCTAAATTCAAAGTTGTTTATGTTCACATAAAAGGTTTCAATATATATGGTTTTGGTTAAATCATGCATTTGGCAGTCTGAAGATACAATCCACCTTGGTAGATTATCCCCATTTACATCAGTGAGAACCCTCTTATGTCTTTGATAAAAGCGTAAATATTCAATATACATATAACGAACAAATTAAAACTAGCGATACACCAAACATACATGATGTAATTAGATATACATACACATTAAACAAAAGCTATAATTGATCACATAGCAAGTATGTATGTGTAGTTGATACAAAGATAAGAGAGCTGATTTATCAAGTATTCATCTAAGTTGTTTTATGGTGACGTTTAAGGATAAATAAAACAGTTAAAACGTAATGTAAAACAGAGAAGGAATGTCTATTCTTTTTCATTGAGCGAGAATAAACCCAGATCGGTACAGATACAAGATATGTAATCTGTAGATTGATTGTTCTTCAGGTAAAAAAAATATTATCAGAAGCTAGAATGATGTATCGTCTAGTCACCCAGATTATATTGAATATATAACGTATGCATATGATTATTTACACGTGATATAAACTTACTAATATTAATACTCGTTAATTTGTGAGACGTCGTACAGTCCAAAGAACAACCTTACCGGGAATTATAAAGATCAAAGTGCAAATTGCAATATTATGTTATGGAAATAAGAGTTTAGATTATACATAACACGTTACCGCCCCATCTGTAATAACGTGATTAAAACATGCATGTGAACCTTGACCTTTGTCAAGTGCACATGTGATAAAATAGAGAAGACTCCTCCTTTACAATGTACCAACTGGTATGTTTCCTCACAAGGAAACTAAAGACATCGTTCGGAAATGAAATCGTTTTAGCAGCTAACATTTTGAGTACCGGTGACCATGATCTTTGACCTCAAAATCAATAGGTTGCTTCTGTTTCCTAAAGGAACCAGACATTAAGTTCGGCCTGAATCCAATAAATGATGTAAGATATCATGCGGAAATGAAATCAAGAAAATATTTCTATTTTCAGTATCAGTGATCTTGACCTTTGGTCTATGAAACTTTTTCCTATCCTCGCAGGAAACTAACAAATATAAGTTGGATTATATATTATCTATGAAACCAAAGACATTTTGTGGAAACGAACTCATTTGTAGCTATAATCGGATAAATGGACTGACTGAAGCCCGATTATATCACCCATTTTAGTTTAGGGGTTAGGAGGGGTACATGTAATGAGGTCTTGGACAATTTTAGATAAATGTATATTGTAAATTGAATCATATATCAACTAATGAATAATTTAAAATGTTGGTTAAGCACACCGTTGATCACATTTTGTATTTAGCTATATTTGAACACTTTGACCTCTCCATTTTCTTGTGTGACAATCAAATGTCCAAATGGACTGAGACATACTGCAATTGGATGCAGTAAGCCATCGCCTGGTGCAAGAACCTTTGCTTTGTATTTCCCATCAGCGTCAAGACAATGAACAGAATTCCCAGTTTTGTCCGCCAAGAATAAATTCCCCTGTCTATCTGCGCAAATTCCCCGAGGGTCACCAACCAAACTGTCTTGGAGGACTTCTTCATAACGAACATCACCATCACGACAGACGCACATAATTGCATTTCGAGACTGACAGTCCGAAACAATGATTTCTCCGTTGACATTCGTTGCAACATAGTATGGCCAAGTGAACAGAAGTTTTTCTGGATTGTTTTTATCTTCTCTATACGTCTGTATCACCACGCCGTCAAATGTGAGTATATCAACGCACTGGCTTCCCGAGGCACAGCATGAAACCACAAGCACGGGATTACTTGTAGAAGTAAAACCATCACAACTGATTCCACGATACTGTTTTTGGGTTCGCAGTCTTTTCCTGATTCTCATGTTTTTCTCTTGTACAGACACAAATACAATTGTTGCAAGTTCGGGCAGAGTAACGGCCACTTCCTTGCTTCCTGTATCCACAATGCCATGCGGCCAACTCGGAACTGCCACTTCCCCCATTACTGTACCAGAGGCATCAAATGCTTTCACTTTTTTGTTATGAAAATCAGTTATGACAGGCGTTCCATCCTCTAGAACAGCGACATCTAGTGGCCAACATTTCTTAGCGTCACCGTCCGTTTTCCCATTAAATGCGAAAAGAAGAGGTACAGACGATGTCTTTTTTGGCGGTGGGGGTGCCTGTTGCTTCGGCACCGCTGGTTTACGAGCAGGAGGTTCTGGAGTGTCCACTTTAACATTTGCATTTCTATCGGTTTTTCGTGTTGTTCCTGGACTTAATATCCCATTCGGTGTCCCCACCGAGTTCACACGTGTAACGCTACCCAAACTGGAACGTTCACGGATTTTGAGGTTTCTCGGAAGTGTTCCTGCCCTTACGGGTGGATTTCGCTGCATTCCAGTTTTCGCTGACTGCGACCGTGGACTTGGTTTCGGAGGAACACGTCTCCTCGGAACCTGGGGAATCATTTCTTGGGAACTAATTGAATCGGTTGACGTCGAAGACATTGATGACGTAGACGAACCGGTCTGCATTGGCGACTGTTGGTCACCGTCTGGCTTTTCGGCGACTCTGAAAGTGCCCGTTCTCTTTATGGATGACCGCCGATGTGGAGTGTTAGGCTCACGCTCAGACAAACCATTAAACGAAAGAAAACTCTCCTTGTTCAGATCAATGATGTCAACTATTTTCCCGTAAGACGATAAGTGTAACAATCGTTCGATGCACGGATCAGGGGCAAATTTTAGACTTTTACTCAATTGACTTAAACGGGCTTTCTGAATAGTCGCGCGCATATCATCCACTTGTGCTTTGATTGCATCGAATACGGCAAGCAGTTCTGAATCACTTCCAAACTGATTTAGATTCCTAAAAAATGCATTAGTGTTTTGAACATTCTTTTTCATTTCGTCGATATCTTTCACTTTGTTCCGTACTTCTTCAGCAGTTTCCTTGAACTTATCATCCAGATCTTCAATAAGTTTGTTTTCAAGGTTCATTAAAACCTCGTTAACTTTGACTCTGATCATTTTCATGTCCCTGATCATGTCTTCCTTGTTTGTTGAAAGCATGGCAATTTCTTTCGCGTGGTCCTTTTCCCACTGCAGTAATGTCTCAGTTTGCTGCTGAAGACTTTTTGTCACATATTCCGCTTCCGGTTTAAGTTTTTCTACTGCGTCATTTATTGTTTCCACCATTTCACAACGACGATGCTGTACGGCGACACACGACGAACAAATGGCCACGTGGCAATCTACACAATAATATTCAATGAATTTGTCTTTGTGGTGAAAACACGGAATTTCTCGTCGATTTTCTCGGATAGACTGTAATGGATCACTGCGCATGTCCTTGAGGGAAGTGATTTTGTGTTCACGACAGGCTTTGATCACATTGTGTGCTTTTATACAAGACTCACAAAACAATATCTTACACGTGTGACACCAGTTATCGGCCTTTGCGCCACCAGTTTTCAAATCCCGACTGCAAGATTCGCAGTTCTGATCGGTCGTGTGCATGTCGATTTTTTCCACTAAACTTGAAACAAAATGATTGTCTGGCAACAATTCTGTCCATTGACTGGTGTTTGTGTTGCCGTGTGGAACACTAAGTTGGACGTCAGAGCGACACATGGGGCAACATACGTGTTTTACATTGGTATCTCCGTTCTGAGCATTATTGCCCGTTTCCTCCGTTGCTGTGCCATTTTGAGTTTCGCAATACTTGCTGAGGTATTCTGCTAAGCATTGGCGACAAAATGTATGCAGACAAGGCAGCAGTTTTGGATTTGAAAACTTTTGTAAACAAATCGGACATTTAAGAAACTCATTTTGAATTTCTTTTAAAGTTTCCATTTCTGAATTAGTTTTTGATATAAACACTGATAAACTGTTCTTTCCTGCAGTCAATTTTCTTCAAGTAAAATCGCTTTTTGCCGTCATTTTGTAGACATGAAACTCACGTGTTAGTAACCGTTGTTCCATCTCAACCTGCAAATACAAAAAAGTAAGCTATATGAATATATATTTAACGAGAGTCTGACATACATAACAATACACAGAATCACGGCATCAATTGTGTGTAGATGCATGCCTATATATGTTAACGACATGATAGTCAACGTTGTTTTGAAGTCAATATACACCCACATGTACCACAGTAATGTATTACAATGCTGATTTCTCCCCCAGTTTTTGAAATACAATTACTTGCAACGTCGTTATTCTATGATTCCACATAATGAGTTTTCTTGTAAGTTTTACTAGCATTGTAATTCTACATTATCAGGTTAAAAATTAGTTTTAAATAGTAGATATCATGTAAAACTGTTAGTTAGTATCACAGATGAAATACTGGATGACAGTGATCAATCAAATACTTAATGATATTTAAATCGTCTTTGTCATCATCCTTACAGTAATAAAATGGTCGCGGACGCTCTATCATGTGCCAAGACACGTGACATTGATGGTTAATTAAGTAACCGCTGTATAATTACCAATTAACATGTTTATGATCTGGAATGTGTTATGTCATAAATCTATCATCACAATATATACTCGCAACTTTAAGTTCTAATTGATGTTCATCAGATTTAATATGTTTTACAACATTTAATACGGCTATATGTAAATTTTACATATACAGAGATTTAATATAATACATTTACAGGGACATCATTCGTATACATCGAGGCCGTGTATGCTTTGACCTGTACGTTTATATACAGTAGTAAATTCAAAAAATCAAGACGATATTCTAAAGCCTTAAGTCCATGGACATTTGCAAACAAAAGGAAAACGTTGGACGTACACAGAACAATTAACCAAATAAACATACATTAACTAAAAATGGAAACACCACGAACTTCTTTTAAAAAAAACTAGAAGCGAAACTAGTATAGGTGCTCGCGGTATGGTAAGCGTTTCTTGTTACACATGTGTCATCCGCCATACACCATTTGCACAACATTTTGTATTGTATCCGTGGTGTGGTTAAACGTGTTTGCCCTTGTGACGATAATCAAAGGATTCGTGAGTTCGACCCCCGTCTTGGTAACAGAATTTAATTTTATAGATATTATTCACTTTATTCCTGTAAATGTGTAGAAGTGTTCGTGAAACTCTATTTACAATTGTAGAGCAATCATCGGCGTTCATACTATATTATCCATATTTAAACATCAAAACTTACGCTATGGCATCGTACTTTATAAAACACATCGGATTTGTGACGACTTTGTCAATCCATTTCCAATTTTATTGTACCTTAACTGTGTAGAATTGAATATAAGGAAGTATAGGTGCACCTGGTCTACCGTTATACAAGAATACTTGCGAATACGTACCTCACACAATGTAACAGTGTATGAATAGTCTGATGTGTATTTAAATGGTATTTCCAGTGGATTTTATATTACACAAAACTGCATTTATGTACCTATTGAATTCACGATACAAAGCTCCGATAAATTACTATTCGATTTAATCAATATGTCATTTTAGATAACCAATTTCTATTTTAATTGAATATGTTGATGTAAGCATTTTAAAGAAATTCACCCATCAGCTAATATCAATAACCTTCTCACTCTCCTTGTAAGAAGCACATTCAACTGACAAACTAGTACACTTAGATATTCATTGCTGTTAATGATTGTGTTCTTGTTGGTTGTTACTGTGTTGTAAGTATTGATAGTCGTAACTGTAATGTTGGATTGGTGTTGTTATTATTGCGACGTTGGTGATACTAGACTTGATGTAGGTGGTTGTAATTGTGGTGTTGAGGACGGGGAGGTGGTTGGTATGATGATATTTGGGATTTGTGCTGGTGTTTATACATGTAATTGAGGTGTTGGGAATGGTGTCTGTGGTCGTAATAATGGTGCATGGGATGGTGTCGATAGTTGTAACTGCAGTGTTGGGAATGGTGTTGGTAATGTATTCGTGGTGTTAAGGATGGTGTTGGTAGTTGTAATTGGGGTGTGGGGATGGTGTCGGTAGTTGTTATTGGGGTGTTGGGGATGTTGTCGGTAGCTGTATCCGTTGTTTTGGGGATTGTTCTGTTGATTGTAATTGTGGCATTAATACCAAACATAGCTTGAAACTCTTCTACACCGAGTGCGTTCAAAAATCTTAAGCGGTAATCTCATTTTCAATATATTTTGCTGTCTTGATTTTGTTTTTACATACAAAATAACTCGTAAGTTTTGATGTCAGGATTGAACACGTAGATGCACATTGGTTTGTGTCAAGATCCTATAATTGCACTGCTGTTTACTTACATGACACTCACTGTGTCACTCAGTCGATCACAAGGTAAAACATGATTATTTCATCAATACTAATAGATCACATCACATCTATGTTCTTATTATATCAACAACGATACATTTAACCACAGTAAGTATGCCATAATACCAGTTTGCCTTGGTAATGTGTGTACCAAAGTTAAATAAGCATGTAATCCTAACGATATTATTTGTACAGAACGTGACATAGCTCTACAAATATAACATTCGATATAGAGTATTTTCACGATTTAAACAAAGAAATGGCGCAGCAACACTGAGGCAAACCGAGACAACTCTGAATTTTGGGATAAACCAGAAATTTTATTGAAAATATAAATGACATTTCGCTGATAAAATGTTGCCTCGGTATGACTATTTCCTTTCTGACTTTGTCCCTGCAAGCAGCATGGGAAGCAAATGTGAACAACCTTATAACATGACACATGTTACATCATGATTCAGAATCATGAACTATAAGGACTAAGCATTTGTTTTTATAGTGATCACATACCCACCCGCCATCCCATTCGCTGACAATGAATTTATTTTCTCTTAAGCGTCCGTCGATTACGGTTTATTCGTAGATAGGCCTGGAATCATGGATCAAGTCCTCGCACATATAGGGAGCTTACTTTTTGTCTCTGGTATGTATTTTATTTTTCATTATTGGTCCGCTTCAATTTTCAAGTTTGTAAATTTGTTTTGGAAAAAATGATAAGTACTTGATTGTACCAATGTGTGTACATACTAAAGTGTAATATATTAAGATGTAAGATCTAATATGTGATACGTCTTGTTAGTCGACGTATATTCCCCATCTAACTCATAGCATATGTATAATCTTACGGTATATCTAAAGCATATCGTAATTTATTATAGTCAACTTTACATAAATGTGGTTTTATTTTTTTGAATTTTTGTTTAATGTGTGTTTTCAAATTAAAATACAGAAAAACTGACATTTTACGAGTACTTTCAGAATACATTTCACGCTCTATAATCATGATTCACTGTCTACGTAAAGTATTTTTCAGTAATATAAGTGCGATTGGAATGACAAACAAACAGGCGAATACACGATTGCACATACAATGTACACGGACAGACAGACGGATGTATTGAAGAATTCACGAGGGCATATGAAAAGACAGACGAGAGTATAGAGGAACGCACAAACGGACGGACGGATGTCTAGAATAATATGTACAATCGACGGTGAATGCTGACTACCTGGTGATACGATCAAAAATCGATACCTTTTTATACTATAGACGGTTCACATAGAAGTTAGCATAGTCCAAGCAGATTTTTTTTATATCTATTGACATGAAATCCCGTTAATTTATAACTCATTTAAATATACCATCCAGTATAAGTTTGTTGTTTGTTTTACTTTTGAAAGGGTTGCCATACACCGGAATGACATGGAAGCATCACGGTGGGTGACACGTGTTGCAGGAAATGCTTACTCCGGCAACCACAACTGGCGAGCACCTGGTTTCGCTTCTAGACTTTTAATTACAAATTCGTGACGTTTCCCCTTTTTTAGTTGATGATTGAACTTTTTGTTCATTTTTCTGTGTGCGTCATCAAGTACATTTTCCTTTTGTTTGCCCATGTCCATGGTCTTACGGTTTTTGAATATCGTCCTAGTTTTTCGTATTTACTACTTTATCCATATAAGTAAAATGTAATCACTGGAGGACAGATTCAAGTTTTGCATTTACAGAATCAGATCTTTTCCACAATTATGAAATTAGAGGTAATACTCAATTACTAAATCAGAGGTATTCCGCATTCGCAAAATCAGAACTCGTGCATCATTCCACGTTTACAAATTCAGAATGATCCCACTTTTTTTTAATTAGAGCTAAGCCACATTTTTTTTATAATCGGAGTTATTCCACGTTTTTAAAATCAGAGATATTCCACATATATAAATTAGAGGTATTCTCCATTTACAACTTGAAATCAGAACTTTTTCACATCTACAAAATCAGAGCTTTTCCACATATTTCAATTGCTTTCAAAATCATTCATGAATCAAGATTACAAAAACTCATTCATGGTGACTTACTCATATCAACGAGAACGTTAAACTGTACGTGTCGACATTCTATAGTGAGTTATTAAATATAATTTAGAACCAGGTCAATATGCGATAAAGATCGAGAGATGGAGAAAGTCACGGACCATTAGAGAGAATAAGCACCGAAAATCACCTTACATGTTAGTGAATACAATATACATAGTAATGTTCTTATCAACGTACTGACTCATTACTTCCCTTATTGACTTTTTATGTTTCATAAATTGGTTTTGAACCTTTTTCTCGTTTTTTATCAACATTTTGTTGAAATTGTATAATACACACAAAGAATGTTTTATAGTTATACTTTCGTTTGTGGTGTTTTTAGGAATGTTCTCGCCATTTGTTTGTTATATTGATGAACAGTTTAAACTAGTGTTAATAATTATTTTTATGTGCGTGACGACCTTTTTATGTCGTGACAAAAAATATTTTTGAGATGACAAAATATGAAACCAGGGCAATGAACGGCGTCCAAAAAGAAAGAAAGAAACTATACCCCACATTTATCGTGCTGTGCGTAGGGTTGGTTATTACAGCCACTTAATTGAGAATGTGGGAAAACTGGTTACATTCGTATGTAGGTAGGCACATATTTTATATGTATCCTTAGTATATATTAATAGAATAATACCACAAAAGACACATCATATTATTACAAAATGTATCTTTACTGTCACTGGGGTATTCACAAGTGTGTTATCATGAGAAAGCATATTTAACAGATTTTGCTATCTTGGAGAAAACGTGGACAGCGTCTTACTAACAATTTGAAAATGATTAATTCGCTGATGCGTGTATTTCACACGATTTACAGAACAAGAAATGGATGGGTGATAATCCATCGATTCAAGTGGGTTAAATCAAAAGAAAGCACATCATATTAATGGTGATAACATGGCGATGGTACCGTTAATCAATTGTCACATTCTATCGTACTAAATAATACTCTTTCTATTAAAGTGTGTATCAGTTTAATTAGCATCCAATCATTGGTGTTAACGCTAATTAAATAGTTTACGGATTAATAGATAAGGAGCTATTACAAAGCAGCTATATATAATGTCTCTTACATATAGCAGAACAATCGGTTCCAAGATTATAGTACAACTCTTAACTGAACGCCAAACAGAGGCTCCCTTTCGGTTGGTATAATTCTGCAAAACGAAAGAAGGATCCTCTTTTTGGAAATTGGCCCATAACATATATCAGAACAATATGCCCCGGTGTATAGTGTACCTCTTATCATATACTAGTAAAAATATCCCCTGGTGTATTATTAATAGTGTATCTCTTAACATATAGAATATTTCCGGCCCCGTTCTCACAACGCCTCCTTAACTTTGAGGATTCCTCAAGTTTGTGGAATGAGTTGAGGAAGAAGTATTCCTTAGCTAAGATTTTCCTAAAGTTGTCTCTCACGATCGCACTT
>JAUMGZ010169214.1:2864-15203 GCA_032359645.1 Pododesmus macrochisma
TAATGTATGGAACGCTGTCTTATATGATATATTATCATTATATAGAAAAATGGACATGCAACAGTGCACAGTATTCAGATCCGGCTGAATATATAGATGTCTTAAAAACGAGTTTCTCCATTTTATTGTCGATTTTGACAAGATTTTTGCAAATTAAGGTTGAGTACACATGTAGAAGTTGTAAAAAAAATACTCGTAATTTGTACTCGGTTCTTATCAGTTTTCATTTTTAAAAAAAACTCCATTAAACTTGATGTTTAATTCGATTCTAGACTTAGTTATGATCAGTCTAAAAGGCGATAATACTGTGTACATAAAAGGAGAGGGGTAGGGTGATGTTGCACCGTTGATATTTATTGATAATACATAAACATCACACCTAGATATTCACGAAGGCATAATTTCTCACTAAAAATACAGAGTCTTTCTTTCTTCAATGGCTTCCTCATAATTTATTTGAACTGTTAGTAAGTCAACGCTATATTGATAAGGCATTTCAAATGGCAAAGTGTGCAGGCCTCGCCTTAAACATGACAAAGATCACTTCATTGGACATTTTCACTGGACAAAGATTTTTGAATGTTAGTTATGGGGCGCCGCTTTTCTAAGTATTGCCTATTTATTGATATCAATAAGTGAATTACTGATATCTAAATTTCGAAATATTGATACGATTAAATGATTTATTGCATTGATAACAATAAATCGAATTATTGATATCAATAATTTGTGTTTATTTATTGATATCAATAAATGAATTGTCGATATCAATAATTCAATTTATTGATATCACTAACTCATTTATTGACATCAATAAGTCATTTATCGATATTAATAAAAAGGCAATACATATTCAATAGTAAACCAACATCACATTGTTATTGTACATTTTTTATGATATGTAAGAAAGAAACCTATATGATTGAAAACTAGAGGAAAATATCCAACCAGCATCAAAATACCAATACAAATTTAGTCAAGTAGTTTAATTTTTAAATTTTTCTTGAGACAAAATGTCATATATTATCTGATTGATCTCAGACGGTGAACAAATGACAAGATGTAATAGGTGATATCACCAAATGGGAATAAAAAGAAAAACGGCGCCCAAATATGACGTAACCGGACTGTTCTCCTGTGATGATTTTAGACGAGTTCTTAAATATAAGTAAAGAGATTAAAACAACTCGGGTAGATAAATTAAATTTTAGTTTCAACTAAAATAGTAAATTGATGATTATGTAAATTAAATTGTAAGTGAGGTAATTGCCTCAATGGTAGTTAGCCTTGGCATTAACAATACATGACTGTCTTTTTATGTAGATTTATTAGGTCACCTGAGCCGAAAGGCCGAAAGGCTCAAGTGACCAATAGGGACCGTTGTGCGTCCGTCGCGCGTCGTGAGGCATGCGTTTACAATTACATTTTGAACTTAAACTTCAGTTCTGCTGAAGGGATTTCATTAAAACTTCATAGGAATGTTCAGTATACTGTCCTTAAAAAGTGTTGTTATATTTCAGACTGGTCAGACATCTAAGACGGCCACTGGCGGCCATTTTGAAAATCTGTTTTTCGATAAAACAGTTATTGCCAATTATCTAAAATGGTAGACTTTTTGTATACATATGTACATAACAAAGTTGTAAGAAATTCGAAGAAGAATATGTCGGCAAAGTTTCAAGGTCACAGGGTCAAAGGTCGAGGTCATGGACACATCGAAAGACAGAGCATGCTCTTTTCTCAAAAAATTTACACTTTTTTGTATACACATATGTATTAAAGAGTTGTAGGAAATAATGCGAGAAATATTTTGACAAAGTTTCAAGGTCACGGGGTCCAAAGTGAAGGTCACTGACACTTCTCAAGACTGAAGATGTAAATTTTCTCCAAAACGGTAGACTTTTTGTATACTTATATGTATTAGAGAGTTGTACAAAATAATGTGAGGAATATTTTGACAAAGATTCAAGGTCATAGGTGTTCAAAGTCTAGGTCACAGCCATTTTTCTAAAAAAAAAAAATAGAGCTTTAGTTTACTTATATGTATACGAGAGTTGTAGGCAATAACGCGAGGAAAATTATGACAAAGTTTCAAGGTCATTTGGGCCAAGGTCAAGGTCACAGACTCTTCAGAAGACTAGAAACGTCAATTTTCTTCAAAATGGTAGACTTTTGTATACATATATGTAATTGAGAGTTGTACAAAATAATGTGAGGAATATTTTGACAAAGATTCAAAGTCATAGGTGTTTAAAGTCTAGGTCACTGCCATTTTTCTAAAAAAAAATATAGACCTTTAGTATACTTATATGTATACGAGAGTTGTAGGCAATGACGCGAGGAATATCATGACAAAGTTTCAAGGTCATTTAGGCCAAGGTCAAGGTCACAGACTTTTCGGAAGACTAGAAACGTCAATTTTCTTCAAAATGGTAGACTTTTGTATACACATATGTATAAGAGAGTTGTAGAAAATAATGCGAGAAATATTTTGACAAAGTTCCAAGGTCGCGGGGTCCAAGGTCAAGGTCATTGCCACTTCTTAAGACAGAAACAGTAATTTTTCTCCAAAACGGTGGACTTTTTGTATATTTATATGTATTAGAGAGTTGTAGAAAATAATATGAGGAAATATGTTGACAAAAATTCAAAGTCATAGGGTTCAAAAGTCAAGGTCACAGACACTTCAGAAGCCTTAAAATACCATTTTTCTAAAAAAAACAGTAGATCTTTTGTTTACTTTTATGTATAAGAGAGTTTTGGAAATAATGTGAGGAATATTTTTTACAAAGTTTAAAGGTCTCAGTGGTCAAAGGTCAAGGTCACGGACACTTCGGAACACTGAAAATGTCAGTTTTCTCAAAAAGGTAGAGTTTTTGTATACACATATGTATAAAAGAGTTGAAAGAAATAATGCGAGAAATATTTTGCCGGACAAAGTTTCAAGGTCGCGGGGTCCAAGGTCAAGGTCACTGACACTTATAAAGACTAAAAGCGTAAATTTTCTCCAAATGGTAGACTTTGTGTATACTTATGTGTATTAGAGAGTTGAACAATATAATGTGAGGAATATTTTGACAAAGATTCAAGGTAATAGGGTCAAAGGTCAAGGTCACAGACAATTCAGATGCCTTAAAGTGCTTAAGTTCTCAAAACATTAGACTTTTGGTATACATATATGTATTCGAAAGTTATAGAAAATGATGCAAAGTATATTTTGACAATGATTCAAGGTCATGCGGTCCAAGTTTAAGATTAATGTAACTTCAGAAGACTGAAAATGTAAATTTACTCAAAAACGGTAGACTTTTTATATTCACATGTATTAAAGAGTTGTAGGAAATAATGTTAGGAATATTTTTACAAAATTTCAAGTCATATGGGTTAAAGGTCAAGGTCAATGACTCTTCAAAAGCCTTCAAATGCTAATTTTCTCCAAAACTGTAGACGTTTCGTATACCCATATATACTAGAGAGTTGAAGGAACTCGAAGAATATTTTGACAAAGTTTCAAGGTCATGGGATTAAAGGTCAAGGTCACCTGAACTTTTGAAGATTGAAAATGCCAATTATCTTGAAAAGGTAGACTTTTTGTATACACATGTGCATTTGACAGTTGTAGAAAATAATGCGAAGAATATTTTGAGAGCATGCTATGACTTGTTAAAAGTTTCCCATTCAGTGTCCTACAATATATGTTATATAAGATATCTTATATAATTGAAATCTCGTTTCTATAACAGATATCATGTTTAGCATGAGAGTTCGTGGAAATAAAAAAACACTTTATTCAACCCAAGAATCATTCGGAGAATCTCGGAATTCATGCGTTCGTCATCACGAATCGAGTAAATAGATAAATCGACACCTATCAGCCACGCATCTCATATCATAAGGACCCGACACTCTTGTGTTCCGTTGATTGATATTGTTTTAGAATTGTCAAAGAATTTAGAATTTGCATTAAATGAGCAGAGTGTTATGGCGGTTTTTATCTGAGTGCATAAAGTCAAAAGTGGCCAGATTTTATAATTAGCAAGTGCAGAAGGCCCGCCTCATCAGGGGTCCACCAGTGTTCCTGGCGTATCATATGTAATACTTGAAGTGGTAAGAATGTTACCTAAATTATAATGTTTGCTGTAGGCAATTATAGGTTCAACCTTAAAATTTGCTCATTTAATTCCCCGATCGAATGAAAATCCGCGAGAGATTCCGGGCAGGGGAGAATTCATTTTTGACGGTTTGAAAAATCTCGTTCCTATATAAGCTATCTTATATAAGACGAGACTTCACATTATATAAGATATCTTATAAAGAAATTAATCAAGATATCTTATATAGCATATAAGATATCTTGTATAGCTTATGAGATGTCTTATATAGCATCTGGTGCATATTCTTAATAAGATATCTTATATAGTATATGATATATCTTATATTGTATATGAGATATCTTATATACCAAAATCAGATATCTTATATAGTATATGAGATATCTTATATACCAAAATCAGATATCTTATATACTATATGAGATATCTTATATACCAAAATCAGATATCTTATATACTATATCAGATATCTAATATAATTGAAGTAAAATATTGATCGACGTTGCTCCTGGAATAAATGACAAGTTGGCTTGGCATAGAACTCTTCTAATTTACCAAGTGTTCATTAATACGTTAATATGTTGATATGGAAATGATTACGACAGAACATAGTGTAGACAAGGTTACCGAGGTTAAACATGTGCGAAAACAGATCGATTTCACCCGTTGTTAATTACAATCTGTCATCTGCACTTTTGACCCACGAATGTATATTATCGTCTGCTAGCATCGTTAAAACGCGGAGGTGGATGACGTAATGCGCATACAATATTAAGCATGATAGTCGAGCTGTTGGTCTTTGACGTCCACTGTCTGAACAAATGGATTTTAGAAATTGTCTAAGAGAAAAATTTAGAACGCAACATGTTTATTAATCAGCTGCAAGAAACCTAACAAGGGGCCCATTGGGCCTTAACGTTCATCTGGATGAGATAGGTCTATTAATTGAATACTTGGCATTTGAATATTTTTCACCACAGGGTCATGACTTGGACCAACTTAGTTCTCCAAACTCTAAAATTAAATATATACCACCTGGGGGCCGAGCCCTTTATTTGAACTTATCTGAGTTCCCTTCCCCAGGGCTGACTTCTACCAAGTGTGGATGAAATTAATCGAGTAGTGCTGGACACAAAGTAACAAATATGAAAAGTCAACTATTTGCTTTAGTGATGAACTTTGATCCCAAAACCTGTAACCTATTTTTTACCACAGGATCAAGCATTGAACAAACTTGGTTCTCCATGCCCTAAAATTACTACATACCAAAGTATTAAGTCTTAGGCCTTCTAGTTTATTAAAGAAATTTTTTGAAACTTTATCAAATTTCCACCCTTTAGGCCCCTAAATTGGCGCCCCCTGGGGGCCGAGCCCCTTCTTTAGAACAATTCTGAATTCTCTTCCCCCACGGATGACTTATACCAAGTTTGGATGAAATTAGGCCAGTAGCTTTGGACAAGAAGTCAAAAATGTGAATAGTTAACTACTTGCTATAGTGTTGAACTTTGACCCAAAAACGAGTAACCTTTTTTTGACCCCAGAGTCCAACCTTGAACAAACTTGGTTCTTCACGCTTAAAGTAATTACATACCAACACATTAAGCTTTAGGCCTTCTAGTTTTTATGAAGATTTTTGAAATTTATTCAAAATTTCCCCCTTAAGGCCCTCAAAAGGGCACCCCCTGGGTTCCGAGCCCCGCCATTTGAACAAGTCTGAATTACTTTCCCCCAGGGATGACTTCTACCAAGTTTGGATGAAATAAGTCGAGTGGTTTTGAACAAGAAGTAAAAAAATTGAATAGTTAACATATATGCAAAAGTGTTGAACTTTTACCCCAAAACGCGTAACCTATGTTTGACCCCAGAGTTACGCTTTGAACAAATTGGTTATCCATGCCTTAAAGTTACTTCATACCAAAATATTAAGCTCTAGGCCTTCTGGTTTATTAGAAGAATATTTTTTGTCAAATTGTCCCCCTTTTGGCCCCCTAGTGGCGCCCCCTGATGTCCATTCTAGTACTGGGGCATTTGATGGGATCAAAAGTCAATATGAGCTATCGTGGGTATATTTAAAAAATCTTTTCGTGACTGAATTATGCCAGAGACATTATATTTCACATTAAACATCCTCAATTGAAGCGTTTATAAGATTGTGTGACTGGAACCTTCATCAATGATGTAACTGTAGAAGCTACTTCACTGCCATAACATAGTACTGTATCCCGGAATGTTGCCGTTGGCCTTACATGAAAGTTATTGGGGGCACACCACAAAAGAATTTTTGTTTTTAACGAAAATTGTTTTCCTAATTTATCCTATATTAAAAATAAGTTAGAGAAGTGAAACTACCATGCAGTCAAGATTTTCTAGCTGAATCAAACATTTATTCGTTAGATGTTTCCACAGATGGCCGTCATGGCAATGGTTCTGTTGTAAACTAAACGGGTTCCAAGTTGTGTCATACTATATTGCGCAGAATATCAGGGGAGGTAACTAGACCAGTTGTAAACTTGGTAAACATATAATTGATTTCGTGTGGTCAACGGTGGCCAACCTGTATTTTTTTATGACAAAACACATCTTGTTATCGATATTCCTCGGGAGTGGTAATATAAGACGAAGGAACATGGAGATTTTACAATTGAGTAAAATATTTTTAGCCATTTTTAGAAGTGTGCAGAAGTATTATCAATAATTCTCTGTAATTAGATCACCTTTCTTTCAACAAGTAACATATATTCACTTTATAGTTGTTCTTAATTTTTCTTTTCGGGGTTTCTTTTAATTTTAAGACATATGGTAGAATTAGCGTGATCTTGTAGAATATATGTACAAACGAAGGTGTTAACTTCTGTGTTGCTTTGATATATAATAATCGGATTTGTTAATAGTATTTTGATAAGTTCACATGTATAAATCTGGCAAAAAACAGTCCTGTTTTGCAATTGATAATACATAAAAGTCTTGTTCACTCCACAAAGACTTTTAAATCCAATATAAGCTCTCGGATTGAAATAATTCTACAGATCGGTTCGAAATCCGGTTGAAGTATGTTGCATTAGCGGGATTAGATTGATCTATTTGTTATTTGTAGTTGTTTGTTTCGTCGACACCAAAGATGGGTTAACAAATATGTTAAATAATAGTCTTAGAACTGCTTGACACTACTTCAGCAAATATATGTGTGGTACGTAAATCTTACACATATACATGTAAGTAGATCAAACCCCTTGTATATGTGTGCTCTCGGTCCTAAAGTCAGTTATACGCTCATGTTGTCATACTGCACGCGCACAAACTAAATGCAAGTACACATGTGTGCGCGCGCGCTTGTATGTGTGCGTTCGTTAGTGCGTGCGTTTTCGTCCCGCCTTTTGCATTTATTACATGTATTTGTACATATAACTATGTGTTTTATATGTACTATTTCTTTTTACCGAGGACATGCGCCGTATACTTATCTCACCATGTTGTGTTATAAAATGTAGTATACGTTTATACCGATGAGACGTAAAACTTATGGTTCATATTGAACTTGAACTCTGATGGATAAAATATATCAAGCGGGTAAATAATATAAAAAAAAGTGAGTTGCGCGTGCTCTTGGACAATATTGAGTGGTTTACACTTGTAATTATAGATACTATAGAATTATATATACCCATCTAAAGATAGAACCATGCCTTACGTGTTAACGGACAACACCCTTGTCCCGCCATTAAATGTGGTTTAAATATTATATAACTACAAGGACTTTCGTCTTTTCTTCAATACACAATACTCATTTAAGAACGTTAGGGATGGCCTGATCGTGTGACAAATACGGGGATAAAACGCACATTGAATGAAGTATAGTATATACAACCCAAGTGTTTGCGGATTATGAATCTTATCAGAGCGTTTACAAATGACGACTACTACCAGTTGAAGGTCAGGTGAAGCGGACTTTGGTCGTCAATATCAGCTGCCTACATGAACATGTTGACCAGAGCTGGCCAGATTATAAATACACGTTTTATTACTTTATTTCAACAATAAACAGGTCAATAAGTCTCGAGTTCTGGCTATCATTTACTTGATTTTACGCCTAGTTACCTGCGGTCTCCGCAATTTAGGATGTTATTGCATGTGTTGCAGGCACGGATTGTATTTGGATTTAACATTTATTGTTATTTATTGTTTTGAAGATGGTTAATCAAAATTCAAATATTTCATGTATAAAGAGTAAACTACTTTTACGTGGGAACCGAAATCAGCTTGCGGTGCATTCTGAGATCGGTGGACTCTCGGCTATTGCGCAATAAAGTGAACTTCTTGCACTAGTGATAGATATACTGATACGAAATCAATATAGCATGCATAGAAAGCGACCAGACAAGCGAACACCAAAGAATAACAATAATATGTGGCATCGTCTCAAGTATAAATCCAAGACCAGATTAAAATGGTGCTTCGCAATTGACTTTGTTTAGAAAAACTATGACGCAATTCACGTCAAGTTAAAAATCTATATAGATTGGCAAACAAAAAATAATTGGGGGATGTGTACGGAAAAACAAATACAAACATTCCAATACGAAGGAAAGTTTTATTTAGAATTAAAAGCGAAACAAAATGTCCACGAAAAGTGAGCATTTCCTGTAATACGTGTGTCACCAGCCATGATGTATATGTCCATTCGGTACAGGACCATTTTTACCAAAGTAAACCGAGACAATTATTTCCAGACTGAAAGACTCCTGTAAAATGTGTTTTGAGTCTTAGTATCACCGTCAATAAGATGTGCACTCCAATAAACTTCTTTTAAACAATATTTTATTTGAAGACATAATTTATAATAGAATTAGTAGGTAATATTTATACGATTGGATTACGTAAAAATATAAATACATGTATAGGACAGCCACGTCCATAAAGTAACTTGACTTCTATGTAGATGCAATTTATCATTAAGAAATATTGTATGCAAAACATTAAACTTGGTTTTATATAATTTCAACTCCACTCTTTACTCCGTAGTACATCCGATAAATTTGACATCCTCGGTAACCTATTTACAATTTCTTTTTTAGAAAGAAAATATATTGGAGGGTTTTTGCCAATGATGAGAGCTAAAGAAATAATTGTGTAAAATCTTCACAAAGAAGAAAAAACCAACAATGTTCGCGCCTCACCATGCGCGTAATAATCTTAAAATTGTTTGCTGTTAAAACCTTCTCTACCAATCAAAGGTGTTATTAAATTACTATATCTTAAACATATTTTGATAACATTGATAAAACATTAAAAGCTGTGGTTATCAAATTCTCAAGATGATTATTAAAGAGGCATACATACTCTTGTACTATGAAAGCAATTACTTCAATAAAACGCATTATTTATAATAGCACTATTGTTAGATGATGTGTCATGAAATGATTACTTTTGATAAGTTAGATACCAGGGTTCAAGCCAGCGAAATATTGAAGAATTCACGAAGACTTGCCTCCTGACCGGCCAGTATCTCTCATTAGTATGCAGACGTAGTTAGGCTGGACAGTGGTATAGTTTAAAAATAGCACCAATACCCGTTAACAGTCCCGTTAATTTCATACACACGCCTTTAAGCCATGGCAAAATTCACTATTTCTCGTGCTCCGGCAACATCGTATCCTTATACACCTAAATCAGTGAATGAACTCTGCCCGATAACATAAACACTACTGTAAACACCAACATTGTCTCAATATCTGTCTTGAGCAATACCCATGTGAAGACGATGTGGGGTTGTTGTCCAAAATCAACGCCTGTCAGTCATTTTATAGTTCGGGGCGAATTATAAATTTCAATTATTTTTTAAATTTGGTAACTTTGTGAAGATACATGAACTTCAGGTTAGATTAACGAAAAGTTACTAACTTAACATGCTTTATAAAAAAAGCCATTTGTGTGTATGTATCTTTAATATATTGCGTTGTACATGTGTATACTGGTGAACTACCCGATCTTTCAAATAGGGTTTCAGTGATACATGTAGTGCAACACTTGATTGATATCAGCTTTGAGAAATTAGTAAGACATATACATGTAGCTGGATCAAATGGATTGACGACCAAGGAAAAAGTCAACAGAAATCAATTTACAACAGAAACACATAAAGTAGTAAATACGAAAAACCTAGACGATAATCAAAAGCCGTAGTTCGTGGACATAGTCAAATAAAAGGGAAAACGCGTGACGCACACAGCAAAACAACAAAATATACATTCATTAACTAAAAAAGGAAACATCACGCACTTCTATTAAAAACCTAGAAGCGAAATCAGGTGCTCGCGTAAAATTACATAAATTTATCTAAAAAGGTATTCGAGTTCAGGTACCACCACGGAACTTTTTTACGCAATTGTTGGTGTGGTTAAACCTGTTAATTGAATAATATTTTCCCACTTAACCCGCTTTAAGCACAAATCTTACAAAAAATTGAAAAATTCTGAACAGTGAGGTATAAAATATTGGAGTGTGAAAATATGAACAAATATGTTAAACTTAGATTATATCTTACAATAAAATGAAAAAGGAAAAAAGAGATATTTGAAGTTATAAAGTTGAAGTAAATACGCATCAACGTGATTGCCATTGTTTTTAAGACTGGAACAGGCATCTTATATAACAAATTGAAGTACAACTAATAATATTATCAATATTATAATATTAAGTTTATATTAAGCTTATATAACTACATATTTCCCTTATTGTAATGGAATGTAGCTGTGACAGACAATATTAAACTTATCATGTATATGTTTCGTTTGTAGGTAGGGGAGTATAAAAACGACATTTTAACATTAAATTCTACTAGCCTTGTCGGTCTTACAGGGCAATCATCGTGTGCAAAGAGCTGTCCACGGTGCATCCAACAACCTACAATACCATACAACTATCTTGATGGAGACTATATTTTCATTGGATTGTTTTCTCTACACGAGCCTCACGAAGACAAGCCGTATGGTTGCGGAGAATTCCGATCTTTTACTACTGACGTAATAGGGCAAGAAGCATTCTTTTATGCTGTCAGAAAATTAAGAAAACTTTCTAAGATACGTTTTGGAGCACTGGCATTTGATGATTGTTATAGCTCAACAAGGGGTTCGTTAATCTTGAATGAATTCTTGTCTGGTAATACGTTACTTTCTAAAGAAAATCAAGATGAACACATAGATCCGAATAAAGTCATTGGCGTAATCGGACCATACCCAAGTGGCGTTACAGTTCCTTTGACGCTGTTATTTTCGAAACTGAATTTAGTTTCTATTTCTTACGCTTCGACGTCCGCGGACCTCGATGATAAAGAATCTTTTCCTTTCTTTTTGAGAACAGTCCCAAGTGATGTTATTCAAGTAGACGCCATGTTAGCAATAATTGATAAAATGGGCTGGAACCATGTAGGCATGATATACATCAATAACATTTATGGTGAAACTGGAAAAAAACTTTTTGAGCTAAAGGCTAAAGAAAAAGGGATATGTGTAGGTTCGACGTATATGCTTTCTGAGACCGAACATTCGAATCAACTAAATTCTATAGCAATGTCCTTAGCCCATGTGAAAGAGGAGGTTATGATATATTTTGGAACAGAATCAAGAATTGTTGATTTGTTACGTGTTATGAAGAACAGAGTCGAAGAACGGACATATTCATTTAAGTATGATTTTGTGTTTTTGGCGAGCGAATACTGGGGGGATAGTAGTCGAATTGAATCTAAATTTGGCAGAGTTGCTAGGGGTACAATAACCTTTCAAAATTACGTATCGCATTCTGTTGACGAAGGTTTCGGACAATTTTTGAAGGAAACACGTCCAGACATAAATCCATATAATAAATGGTTCAGAGAATTTTGGAGAGATTACTTTAAGTGCGACCCACATGGTTATTTTGATAAAACAATAGGTGAACCTTGTGGTAAGAATTTGACATTCTCAGATGAAGATGTGACTACCTTGAGAGAAGTGGTAAGAACCCAAAATATACTCACAGCAACCTTTGCAGCTGGGTATGGATATACAGCGATAAGTTCTCGAAAATGTCTAGACAACCTTCTACTCTGTGATCCAAATGATGTTGTCGAGTCTATTAAGAAAATGGAATTGCCTTCACGTGGTAATAATCATATAAAGACCCGAGTATTTGATGATCAGGGGAACGGACAAGTCGGATACAGAATATTAAATTTACAAATGACTGGAACTAA
>JAUMGZ010169225.1:0-15203 GCA_032359645.1 Pododesmus macrochisma
TTAAACTCCTTTTAATTAAGAATCATTGATAAAAATGTTTTTTCTAAACCGCGGCCTAAATGTTAAAGGGAAGATCGACAGAGGGAGAAAATCATCACGTCAAAGACATCACTGAAGAAGACCATTCCCTCTATGAGCGTGGCTCCGCAGACATTTGTAAAAAATATCCCAACAATCCACAATCACAGGTATCTTCCAGAAACCATGTATAAGTATGCTGCAGTACGATAATTAGGGTGTGACAATATGCTAGTCCACGATACAATATCTTAAAACAGGGCTCATGGTATAATACATATCTTCAATAGGGCTCTCGGTATGATATATATCTTTAAACAGAGCTATAGTGGAGTGGAGTAATGTTTTAATTGGTTGTTGAAAAATTAAACAAGTTCACCGAATCGTTTGGTAATATGTAAATCCCGCTTTCTTAATATTATATAAGTAGTAATGAGAATCCTGTAAGATGAAAGCTATCATAAATGTTTTACCATAAGCTCACCATGTTGTTATAGAAACATTGCTTTTATTCTTTCCGCTATCTCTTATAGTTTTGTACCGATAATCGAATGTATATAAATGTAAGCCCAGTAACACTGTATATAAGACCTTTTCATTTAGTGTGAGGTTTAAGATACGAATCTAAAATTTCGCACGTTTCTGACCTCTTTTCAAAGATTAACCTGTTTTCATTTGAACACTTAGCCGAGTAGTCGCACAACTGGAGTAGGTTTCAATAAGTACTTGACGTGTAAAGCCTTTAGAAACGTCGGTATTGATCGCCATCACTTGTTCGAGGCTTTTATATGGCGTTTGACCTTGTCGTTAGGGGTCATAACCAACATGGCGGACGTGGAAGGTTGGACTTGTCAATAATAAGAACCTATAAATCATTACCCAACTTGTCATCTCTTTTTAATAGTATACAAGAGGCACATAGACCTAACGCCCGCCTGAATAACATCAAGGGTGAAACGATATATTGCAACTAGGTGTAATTTAATAAGGAATATATCCAGAGTTAACAAGGTCAACAGGCTGTACATACTAGATCAAACTCCGTGAATGATTTTGCCAAATTCCATCCCGGCAATATGGCCGTCATGGCTTCTGATTGGCTGAGACATTTTCAACTTCTTGCCAAGAACCGTTGGTCAGATTTTAATGAAACTTAATGTACATGTTCCTTGCTCCTTTCAGAGTTGTGTTTGGTGTTGCCAAATTCAATCCAATATGGCCATCATGGATTCTGATTGACTTATACATTTTTGACTTCTTGTCAAGAACCGTTGATCAGATTTTCAGGAAACTTGTTGTAGATGTTCCTTGAAATTTAGTTTAAAGATATTCTTGCATTGCTAAAGTAGCCAGGTTGACGTTAAGGCCCAATGGGCCTTTTGTTTGATATAAGTTCGTGATGTTTCCATTTTTGTTAATAAATGTATATTTGGTTCATTTTTCTGTGTGCGTCCAATGTTTTCTTATTGTTTGCCAATGTCCGTGAACTAACGGCCTTAGAATATCGTCTTGGTTTTTCGATTTACTATTTTTGTGTAGTTTTTATACAGTTTGCAAATCATCAAATACGAAAATGCCGCAATAAATAACATTTTTTCCAAGACGTTGTTAAGTTTCTTTAACATAGCAGATGCCAATCGACTTGACATAATAGACTGATTCCAAACAATTCTTTGAAATCTATAGGACTGGTATTTTCGATAATACGATTTTTTTTAAAAATCATAATAGCCGGGCACTTCGTTAACCGAAAATAGAAATGGGAAAAGTAAAAATTAAACATACGACGGACACAAGCATATACCACGGCGTAAACACCTGTCCCGCACCCGAGTTTACCTTTGAGTACATATTTTGTGTCATGCGTTTGGGGGATTGTTGTAAACATAGAAAGGGATGCAAATTGCCGAGTCTTTGGTCTGTTCTGATCGCCAGATCTGAATTTGTGATATCTCATAGGTAAAGATTTTCGATATGGAACATGAAGACAGCATGGCTGACATTGTACAATATTGTCAAAGGCGTAAGTGACACCTTATTTTAATAGTACATCAGCGGTTAAGGTTTAAGTCCAGAAAGTTTCATTGCCAAAAGAGATTTAAGAATTCAAATATTTCTCATGTTGTTTAAGGCATATAAAATGCTATTCTTATAATGCTTAAACCTCCCAGGAATGGCATACCCATATATTATATAGTAAGTGTGTTGTGGCAACGAAAAAACAGCATGGGCTCTTTTTTATGTTGTGTAGACCTGTCAGTCGGAAAGCAAATATCTATAGTTCCTAAGTTGGACCACTAAAGGTAGCTTAGGAACAAATTAAGATTTACTAGCGGAATGAACACAGACGGTTATTTGTTTGACATTAACCCTGCATACTTCATGATACTAGGAAATCTTTAGGTTTTTTGTCTTTGTTTTGTACTGTAAACTTATTCGGGTTTTTGGAAGGGTTACTTTTTAAAACAAATTTCAGGTCTTATGTATAATGGATCGGGTTAAAATCCCAATACGAACTCAGGTTGCCTGCTTAAGTATCACACCCAGGCACATATCCGAGATTGGTCTCAGTTTAAATTTCTTGACACGATTATGAAATTAGTTATGAAACAGCTTAAGGCTAAACAACGATCAATTCGTCTTTTGGTGGGAAGGTTTTGCTAGTTGCCCTTTGTACAAAATTGTTTCACCAAAAAGAATAAAGTTGATTCCTCTGTAACTGTTGATTCGACCAGCTGGTAGCCCTATTGCATGTATTTTTTCAGTGATTTTCCTGTTTTAGTTCCCATTTTCTTCTTTGATATCTGGTTACTCTTCTGCAGTTTTGTTGTCTCTGCCTTTATTTACTCGGCAATTATATTTCCTTCTATTTTTTTGCGGATGATATACAAAGGTATGCTGATTTGAGCTTTGTTTTATGTATGTATGAGCGACCGAAGTCACAAAGGTTTGAAATTGACGACAAAGCACTTTGGAAGGGACACTTAAACCGCCGGTCCGGTATACACAATACGGAACCCTATTGCATATAACCATAGAGAGGACAAAAACGTCATTAAATAGACTCATCATCATTTTCCAAGTCTAGACTGTCTATTTCTATCACCGCTACTTACCTAGTCTTGTCGTGTAAGTCTGTTTTAGGTTGTTGTGTATGTTTGCTGATCTGTCATGTGTTAAAGAACACACAATTTGTATTTGTATGCATTGTATACTGGTGATTTCTCTTGGTTGTTGGTTAATATAAGTTCTCCCTTTCAGTTTGCTACTTGTGTTTGTATATAAAAGTAAAAAATAACCTAGAATTAAGACGTTGTTTTAATTGCACGAAGCTTCGTCGTAATTGTTTTCTACCAGATATTTGTCCGGTCCAATTGTGAATAAAAAATAAATAAATAAATATCACAATCGTTACCAACAAGAAGGTTGCTCATGTCATCCCACGAGCTTTGACTGTATCATGTTAGGAACTGCAATACATCGAAATATGATGTTTCATGCGGAAGTGGAAATGTTCAGGCAGTTTTAACAGGTTTTTGTCCGTTTGGACCAAAGGTCCATGGTGGTCTTTTCTCAAACAAATCCCGTCCGTCGTCCGTTCGTCGTCCGTAGTAAACACTTTTCACATTTTCGACTTCTTCTCCTAAACCACAGGACACATTTTATCCAAACTTGGTAGGAAGTATCCCTAGGGAGGAGGATTCAGATTTGTTCAAATGAAGGGACTGGACCCCAAGGGGGCACCACTAGGGGGCTAAAAGTGGGTAGTAACTTTAGGGCACGAAATAACAACGTTTGTTCAAGGCGTGACCCTGGGGTTAAAAATAGGTTACGCGTTTTGGGGTCAAATTTCGACACTATAACAAATATATTACCTTTTACATTTTAGACGTGTGATTTTGCAAAATTTCAAAAACTTAATTTTTTAGACCAAAAGGCCTTGAAATATTTGAAGTAGTGCTTGCATTGGAAGTATCTCTGGTATACCAACCCTACTCAAGACAAGTTGTATAGCAAATATTTTAACGTTTCTTCTTTATAATGGGGCCAATGACAGCTTAATTTGACATGAAGCTTACCTGAAGTAAGGGCACTGTAATGTGATCAACCGCAAGGTGACATTTGTTCATATAAAGGGTTTGTCTTTTAAGAGTATTACGTGTGTGCAAAAATTAGAAATTGGACACATCTTAATGCTGCAACCTCGGAGCACATGTAATCCACAAGTAAGGTCAAGGCCTGACCGCGGGTGTCGTATGTCCTCATGCATCGTCCTTTCGTATTATCACTATTGTGTTAATACTTCGTCTATGATGCTGCATCTCTACCTGTCCTGTCACTGCGGTTTTTTTTAACCTTTTATCACAATATCAGTGACGTTTCATTTCAGTGCACTTGGGAAAAGGTTGCCACGTACCAAATTCACGGCGTGGATGGTACGTGTCTATTAGGAAACGTTCACTCCTTCTTATGTAAACCTGTTTTTCTTCTAAGTTTTAATATTAGTTCTTGATGTTTCCGTTTTTGTTAAATAATTGAATCTTCCTGTGCTTGACATCTTATCGTAGTAGGGAGGTTTGAGTGGCTAGGTGACCTGAACAGCTATGCTTGCGGTAACTTTCGTTCATGTGAGTGTCAGGCTGAATGAATGGTTGAGGCCAGAACAAGTCGGCACGTCTTTCGGAGGGTACGCTTAGATTGCAGGCTTATATACATGGATTTTAACTCTTTGGCACGATAAAGATCTGAATAAAAGGTTCGACTTAAGAGTAGGCGGAAACGCCGTTGCATGGTCTCATTCTTCTCTCTGTGTAATCATTATTTCTTTGTTTTTTCCGTTCCTGTCGCTGTTTGACTTCCTGGTTGTGTGTGATGTAGTCGTATGTCTTACTCGGGAGGCGACGTTTTAAGACCAAATTAAACAAGACAATTATGTTTTTTGAATAGCGGCTTGCTTTTCGTAACTACTTTATGCAATATGGGGGTCAAATATATTGTACTGATGTTTCAGTAAGATGGATTTTATTGTTAAATGGGTCTCTTGTTAAATTCAATGATCTGTCTTACTTTAACTTGTGTTATCAAACGTCATTGAAATAAATAAAAATTGCTACGAATAACGTTTAAGTGATTTAAATTTTTCTTCAAATGTTAAAGAATAAATTAACACAATAAACAAACCAAAAATGTAACTGTTACATCATATTGCATTACATACACTTGTTTGAGTGAAGAGGAGGTGAAAGATACTTGAAACCGCAAGAAAAGAAACTGGGCAAAGATCAACAACAATTATATCTACTGCAACACACAGGAAATAATCTTGTACCACACTTCAAATACTTCTGTGACGCCAGGAGGAAGTACGTATGAATACATAATGGGCAAACAAACATATCGTACGATTACTAGTGTAGAACATATAACACTCTGCAGATTCTAAATGATAAAACACTCAAAAAATATGTCAAAACAAAGGTTTTAATAAAGCAGAAGAATACGGTCACTACAAAATAACGACGACGACGACGACGACAACAACAACAATAACAGCGAAAGTGTGGATATCAAAAATGATGATTAAGGAAAAGTAAACAAAAGAAATCCTATATGACAAATATATATATTTAGATTTAAACGAAAGAGTAAACATAACACTAACAACCTATATAAAATTACAAACAAAAATAAACTGACGTGTCCAATATGCTAGATACGTTATAATGGATAGTTGGTTCGCATGGCAATGACACCAACGTCAATTTTGACCGGATCCTTTTGCCACTGGTAGAGTCACACGTCATATACATTTAGGGCAGCGCCCAGAGGAAGTTAAACAAGTTGCTTTAAATGAAATGTTTCGCTAGCGGTTCATTTTCTATATGCTTTTTATCCATTGTGGACGTGAACAATTCCTTTTTAAACTCGAAAATGCAATGAGAAGGCGGTTGTATCGTTGCATGAAGTTGACCTTGGTTCCTGTATTATTTTTGTATAAACTCTTTGTGTTTAGTTTTTTTTTGCAGTGTGCTATTTTTTTCATGCATTCCGTACGAGTAAAATCAAATATTGCATTTTCGCTTACTTTAAAATATGAAGAATTGCACTGCATAGGACATTGACAAACCGCATCAAACAATTCAGCGCCAGATTAAAGGGAAACAAATTGACATCACAACAATCATCAAGACTAGTTAAACATGCCGACTTGGGACGGTCACCCAGCACGAAACCAGGCGGTGTGGTTGGACCGGTTAATGAGGCCTTAACCTTCAAACTTCCTGTATGAGACAAGAAGTCTTAAGTATGGACATGCAAGTTGTACAAACGGTTACGTACATTGTACTAGTATTCAAGTTCTAAAAACAACATATTGTTTTTGTAATCTAACTAATTGTGTATATGTGAGGGAATATTTTATTTTTAAACACTTACTTTTTAATAATACGACATTTTCTAGGAAACACGCAATTGTAAGATGACAACAATTTTGACAAAATCAATGGTTCTAACCTCATAGTTTGTTGATAGATGATAATCGTTAACATTTTATTTTACAGCAAACCTACCTACGGGATGATTAGAGGCATATTCCTGCCCATAAATAAGTGTTGTTAACACATTCAACAGAAACGTCTTTATGAACAAGATTTTAGTAAAATTTTCTGTCAGACGCTCGACATGGCACATTTGTTTACACCAGAAAACCCCGGTGCCATTTACACCACGTGACCACCTGCATTTTGGGTTTTGAAATTTTGCGCATGCTTGAAGACATCGTCGATTGAACGAGATTCGAGGAGATTGAGTACAGCTATGGTTTGACATGCGTTTCTTTGCTACACGGCCGGAAGATGATTGTAAAGAATGCATGCAAGAATCGCGCCACCTCGTAATGAATGAAAACAGATCATTTAGTTTAACGTGAACTGTGCAATGCCACGCAAGCGAGCACTGAGTACATCTGAGTAAAATTGGTAGTATCATGCCAAGACCCAGCTTAAGAAATATAACCTTCGAGCACTTGGTAAAATAAATGGCTTAATTATCACACATAAAAAAAACAGAGCTATTCGTAAGGATCGAATTGTAAATTTAATACATAATTAAGTAGACAGTCGAAGTAGTGAGAATGAGCTGAATATAATATTTATAAGAGGAAAGTACCAACACTAAATTACAGACTCAGAACCGGTTTAAAAATAAAAAAAATCTAACGAATATCACATCTACTACATTTCATGTAACAAATGATATGTACGAAATCAAAGCTAACCTACAGACGATCTATACATAACCAGTATTGAAGTGACCAAAGTACCATATGCTTACCTAAGTATAGAAACCTTAAAGACTGAATAAGCCATGACCTTTTAGCTTGCGTGTTTGATTACGTTTTATTATTTATAAACTCCCCGTACAAGTACAGCAATTAATTCTTCAACAAAATATAAAGAGAATGAAAACCTGAGATAAGTGGAAAGAGGAATATATAACATTGACAAAGATCGATAGCTCTTTTCAAAAAGCACTTAGCGTTTCTCAACACATGTTTTTTTTTATTGGGGTTTATCGTCCCTTTAACTCATGTATAGGTCATATCGTGACGGTGTCTGCTTGTGACTGCGCGCATTTATGGCAGCTTTATAGTGCTGCCTCACTGAAATATCATGCCGCAGACACATTGACCTGATACTTCACTCAGTCACATTATACTGACACCAAGCCAACCTGTCCTTCTCCTAAAAATAAATGCTGCGCGTTAACCAGGGAGCGAGAAGAATGCCCAATTTTAACGTCTTGGGGTATGGCGCCACCAGGATTCGAACCCGCGACTGCGGGTTCTCTTCACCAGTGTCCCGACCCGAGGCAAACGCGCTAACCACTCGGCCACCGCGCCGGTGTCTCTCAACACACATAATTTACCCTGTAACATATGTTAATGTAAAGCACAGTAAAAAATCAAAGACATGGCACAGCTACCCACCGGGAAGGGAATCGATTCTGATAATTAATTAATAATAGTGTTTATGAAATAGAAAGAAATAAAACAAAATACTTCAAGTTTTCAAAACTCTTCGCTCTAAAAATAGATGCACGCGTGTACAAATATGTATGAAAAAAAGAATATTAAACCTACAAGCTCTATCTAATTGATAAAGAACATTCATACTGGTCACGATTTCAAATTCCGTGCGCAATTTCCTTATTTTGAAATGCCACATCATCATCATTAATGTTGACAGTTAATTCAAGTATAACATTAAGTATCATAAAGTGAAATCTTGTTTGTGGTGATCAGAGATAAATTATGTGACCACTGCAAATATGCTTGTCTGTCAACTATTATTTGTTCTTATGTGGAACATGTTCCTAAATGCTAAAGTGATATTTTCACCTGTCAGATACATTTGTAACACAAAGTAACACAATGATCACACACGACATGTATTAATGTTTCTTACTTAATTGTATTTTTATTGTTAAGCAAACAGATGGATACACAAACAAAACATACATATTTAAGCGATTTTTTTTAATTTCTGGGTTTTTTTTCATATATAGAAACTAAAATATAAGTCGCTAAATTCCACGAAAAGTAAACCAAAAAGTCTTACCGTCTATTTGGATGAAGTAAATTTTTGACATTTGAACACTTTTGACAAATATTTCTCTTTTTGGCCCCCAAAGTTGCGCCACCTTACCCCTACATTTGAACAAATCTGAAACCCCTTCCCCCAGGAGGGATGCAACCTACCAAATTTGGATGAAATTTGTCTAGTTGTTTTGGACAAAAAGTCAAAAATGTGAAAAGCTAACACATTTTCTAGTGTTGAACTTTGACCCCAAAATTTAACCTTTGTTCAACTCCAGAGTCAGGCCGTAAACAAACTTGGTCGACATGCCCAAAAGTTACTACATAACAAAAGCATTAAGTTCTAGGCCTTCTAATTTATGAGAAGATCTTTGAAAGTTTGTAAAATTGCACTCCCTTTTGGCCCCTAGTGACGACCCTGGGCACCGAGCCCCATTCATTTGAACAAATCCTAATCCCCTTTCCTAGGGATACTCCCTTCCAAGTGTAGACAAGGAGTCGAAATGTGAAAAGTTTACGATGAACGGACGGACGACGACGGACGGGAATTTTAAGATAAAAGTCCACATATGACCTTTGATCCAGGTGGACTGATACAAATTAAGCAAAGCGGATTTTTATTCTAAATCTAGTTAGATCTTTAAAAGCAAAAGATATATGTATCAATGCCAATGCATTTTCCGTATTCAAATATCGATTAAAAATACCCCCGAAATATCAAAAAGTTCGGAATGTTATTGGCATTTCACCACTATAGACGACATCACTTCAATATATGACCTAGGCATACCAAACTTTGTATCCAAATGCATCATACATGTAGCATGTCAGTGTGCCACGTACTAAAATGACATTACTTTTTTCGATATGGCCGCCATCTTGTCCGGTGCATGAACAGATCTCTTTGATACACCAGTAACCATTGGCTATCACTTAAGGGTGTTTCAAGAAGCAAGACATGTTGTAAGCATGAGTATAACTTACATGACTGCCACCTGACAGCAACTCTTGTTTTATCGTATGCTTCGATACATTTTAAAAGTTAAACAACAGTTCGCCCTATATTCTTCCCTGACCTTAATTTTCCTGGTAATTTCCCAATGAAGAAAGGTAGGTACAACAAAAATGGTCTTTCTCGCAGAGGTCACGCATTTCTGGATTGCTCATGAACATTGAATACTACAAAGCAGTCAATAACAAGTGATCAGCTTCTTGTGTTATTTCTGAGAAGGGTAGTCGATAAAGACGTTGTATGGACATTTTGTTAGCTAAGGTTTTACCATTCGTAGCTCGGATATTTTAATCGTTTTGCTGATAGGGTTTGCCAAAGTGGTGATGCCCATGAAAAAAATTATCAGGTTAATTATTCAATTTCACTTTCAACATGCCCATAAGATACATGTGAAGATAGCGTGTTTATGTTTATTGTTTCATTTACAATACGTTGGTATTTATGTTAAACCGTTTCAAGTCGTTTGCCGTGGTAACATTTATAAGGCTTAATTTCGTGTAGTCCAATTGTGCTGCTTTGACTAAAATATCACATGAAATGACACCCGCTAACGAAAACCAATGTGTATTTAAATGAAACTACAAGACTTGTAGCTGCACGTTATTTGTGGAGTTATTTGAGTTTGCATGTCATCAAATCTCGATGATGTTTTTTTGAAACAGTGCGACTCAAAATTATTTTACAGCGCTGCCTCGCTGAAATAAAGTATTGCTGACACAATGACACATTCCGAGGACAGGACAAGGACTTATCACTACGATATTTGACTAATCTGTATGAGCGAATGTGTGTATATCGACAGTAAAAATTGTTTAAGAAAGGTAAAATATATGATAAAGGTCACAATATTCAATAACAGATATGACTTTTGACGAATTTCAAGCTTCATTGGGCAGTAAAATCAGAGAGACAAACATGCTGAAAACAAAATAATAGAAAAATAGTTTGGTAATGTTCTTGCGTGAAATGTGGTATTAAGATCACAAAGCAGACGACCAAAGCTATCATTAAAGACAATTTGCGTTTTTATTTAGAAAATGACTAGTGATTTGACATATAACTACTCATAGCAGAAACAATAGGATAGTGATGAAGAGATATTTCACTACGATATTATCATTCCCTCCCAATTGTAATAATTGGACAGTAACTAGCCGGTGTTAGTAGCATTATACGATAACATTACGTATAACAGCCATTGATGTATGCCTTGAGTGCATCAGTAATGATGCAGGGATGCGATGGTCCCCATTATGAGGTTCCTAACTTGCGACATTTCAGAGCCGAAATCAAGAGAAGCTATATCGTTGAATAAAGGGCTTTCTGCGCAATTAATCATTCCTATATTTCTGTAATATGGGTAATTATCGAAACAAATAACCATCGAGATACAAATCTCCAACCCCTGATCGTAAGGTTGTAACATTACTGCAGATTGCTAGAGTTCATGTTACATGTAGTCTAGACCTTAATCACAAACTGCAGCGCAATACGGTACAACAAAAACGGCCTGTATATTTCGGGGCCACTGCAAAGGTCGACGATAAAATTTGTGCGCACTTTTAAGTTAGTGTTTTCTTGCAAAGACAGTCATTATGTCGATTGGCACTGGGTCAAAGGAAATGCAAAATTTATGATGTAGTAAGAGAAAGTGGTGAATGCTAATGCAATTTAAAATGCAGAACATACATTACCCGATGGTATAATTATGTGTTTCTTTGAATGGGTGTGCGCGGTTTCGGACACAGCGTTGCTTTAATGCTTTTGACAAAAGGCAATTACACACATCAACATGTCGATGTTCAATATGTGTAAGTAATGTGATTTACGTAAGGTAAATTGGAGATGAAAACAAATAAGCCGGTACCTTGCTTCTAGGTCACCTTAAATACGGGTTTTAAAATATTTAGTTTATTATTAAGACAAAATGTAAACATACATGTAAATAGCGCGCTAAAATTAAAGAAAACTGCAATTTTAGTTAAATAATAATTTTATGTAATAGGTTAATGCTGTGTAATGATTTTATCCTTATGATATTATAATCAGAATATGATGTAGCAATGGTTGTCACTCTTGTCCGGTAAACTACATCTTAGGCTTCAATCAATGCTGGATAGCCATTTTGATACATCTCTTGGGCGACCGTTCGTGCAGAAGCCTTGAAAATATACCTTGACTTTCTGGCAGGTCGCGTTTTCAAAGATGATGTACTTGCTCTTCTTATCTTGAGCCTTCTTTGAATTACATTTACTGTGGCATTGGTTGGACATAGAATTACTCTTTACAGTGGCATTGGTTGGACATAGAATGACTCTTTACAGTGACATTGGTTTGACATAGAATAACTCTATACAGTGGCATTGGTTGGACATAGAATAACTCTTTACAGTGGCATTGGTTGGACATGGAATAACTCTTTACAGTGACATTGGTTGGACATAGAATAACTCTTTACAGTGGCATTGGTTGGACATAGAATAACTCTTTACAGTGACATTGGTTGGACATAGAATAACTCTTTACAGTGACATTGGTTTTACGTGAATTATAATTTGTCCAACCATGTTATGCGTTAACACGCATGTCATCTTATTGTAGTGGGTAGGTTTGAGTGCTGCTATGACCTGCAGAACTAGACTGTCAGGAGCTTATATTACTGTTAGGGTCACCAGAAATATTGAAGGAAGGGGTCAGACGAAGATCGACACATCTTTCGGAGGGGACTCTTATGCCGGCGGCTTTGTGTACAGGAATTTTAAGACCATGGCATGATAAAGATCCCCATGTAAAGTTCGATGTTAGAGTAGGCGGAAACGCTATTGCATGGTCTCATCCTATTTCTTGTATTATTCCTTTTTTTGCATTGATTTCCAATTCCCGTCGCCGCTTCTCTTCCTGTCCAGTTGTTGTCTGGGTTTTTTCTTTGGTATTTCGGCACGATATCGTTAACACACTCTGAAAGTGACGTTAAGCTCTAAATAAACAAACAAATAAATTAATTATTTATTCTTATAGTGATATCATTGAAACAGGGATTCCCGTATACAGAGACGTTTCCTACACGACACATCACCTTATATTCATCGTGGGAAGAGTAGAATGTTAGTCATTTCATATTTTTTTATCCTTCTTGTGTGTCAAGATTATCGTAATTCTCGTTTATGTTAACGCTTTCTCCGTCTTGTCATTTTCTTTTTCTGCTTTTCAACATGTCCAAACATGCATTGAAAGTGAATTCAAAACTAAAATACAAAGTTTATGAATGACCTGTTCTCTTGCCATTTAAATTTTCCTTTGTCTGGATATTTTATCTCAAGTATGTATTTTAGTTTTGTATCCCAAGTTATCTTCTCAATAAAATACGTCTGCAAAAGTAAAAGTAGAAGTAAAAAAGCATTCTTGGCGTGTAACTCCTGTTCATCATATTATTCATTATATGTAAATACATATTGCAATTGTTGCTTGTCATTTTTGTGACACGTTCATAAATCAATTTCAATTCTATATTGACTGCGAGCAATCAGATTTACTTAATGCATAACGTTTTCAAAGTACACTGAATGTTGAATGTCCTGTTATTTAAATTTCATCGCTTCATATTTATGTAACTTTTCAACATTTTGACCGAGAGTATTTGCCGTTAATTTTGTTGTTGTCAATAAATATGCCGATTTGCAACAATCATTAATAGGTCCGCATGAAGTTTTAGTCTCTAGATCAAGCGTGACTTTACTTTCAATTTCTATATAGGAAGTGATTCTTTCAATGTCGACACTGTCCACTGAATTTATTTTAATAATTTGATTCCTTTCATCTGTCCGTGACGCTCGTCTTTGCACTTTAGGAACGGTACATTATTGTTGATTTTTTTTTATAGTAAATTCTAGCATAGTTCTTTAATGCATTTGCATTCTTCTACAGAAGCTTTTTACTGCATAACCGCAGCGATCTGTCCTACAAGATGTATTTCTTTGTTTACATGTCATGGTTTGGTATGTGTTCCAGATTTCACCTGTAATTTCAATTTTGGTTCGCATGCACGCTGTGAAATCTGCTAAGTGAATCTTGTATTGTTTTGCCAATCGTTGCAACGTGCTCTGGGCTCTTACTCAACACAATGGGATGTCGTGCACTAAAGGTGAAGTAAGTGTTCATGAATTAAGACCTCTGGCGAAATCAGAAGGTTCTGCTTTTTCAATATTCAATAGAACTAACTATATGAGAAGTATCCATATCTTCATACGTCGCATAGCCCGTGGTGCAAGATTTAAACAAAAAACGTGCGAAAGCAAACACAAACTTACATAAAAATAATATGGGATAATAACAAAGTGGGCACATCAGCCATGCAAGGCACACGCAGCTTCAAAATATAGACTTTGCAGAGACAGTGTCTTATTTCATGATTTCGAAGTGATGTCAAGGTCATATCAAAATTGCAAGAACTATACAATAGCAAAAAACGGGGGTCGGGATTATATCACTCTTTTTAACAAAGCGATTGCGTCATATTTTTTTTCTTCAAAATATCCATTTATATATCTGAAGTGCAAATGAAAACTTCATCTCGAAAAATTAATGAACAGTCGCATTGTGCCCCACCCTTCTCAACGAAACGATGGGATAATAGACACCACGCGGTGGCAATAATGAACATTTTGATATCCCTTGTATTTTTCATTAGAATATAGAACATTGCATTATCAAGTTGTAATTATTATAAATTGTTATATCTATCCGTATTTAGTTCAACAGTGACATATTTCTACTCTACTCTCTATAAACGAGGTCTTCATAAGGAGAGATTTGTGTTTTCATGTATCCTTACTTGATAAAGAAACATATTTTGTTATCATATATTAACCTTACTTGATAACGCTTTTACGATACTTATCACTCTTTCAACATTTTAATTTTCTTTTTTTAATAAATTTCAGTTTTTAAATGCATTTGTAAAAGGAAAAATATTAGCTCTTTTTGTCCTAACTTTGAAATGCCAGCGTACTACATGTAACTCTAGGAGTACGGTACAAATGGATATCCCCAACGATGAAAATCTTTCTTTCGTCAATTACAGCCATGATAGTTGTTGTATCGTGACAAAAAAGGAACTTCAACAATCAAAAGACATTTTATGTGACTCTATAAGTTGTTATATCTTTTATTTATCAAAATCTCAAATTAGAATTTGGTTAAACGTTTATAAAGATAATTATTTACATGTACATATTTCACAGTGTAAAGCGTGCTTTCATTTGTGAAACGCCAATTATCTTTCATATGTCATTAAGATTGGCTGACATTTCATTGTTATCAACAAAATTTTACGTTATAGTTTATGTTGTTAGATATGACGTCATTAGTATTTCCCAGTATTTGACTAGAGGCATTTCGAAACCGTCATTTTATGGAGATCTTGTTTACAAACTTAGAAGGATTAAAAACAACCAAGACGTATCTTTTGTTGCTACTAAAATTCTAAGAAAATTCCTTAAATGTAGCTATGATCCTCTTATAGTGAGACGCACTACATGCCTAGTATTGGGTCCATTTACCGCCTCTTACTGGCATAGA
>JAUMGZ010169236.1:0-15202 GCA_032359645.1 Pododesmus macrochisma
TTAACACCTGCTACAAGTGGATTATATATGGTGGTTAATTCTTGTCACATAAACAACAGCACTTTTTGTAGTCTTAATACCTGCTACAAGTGGATTATATATAATGGTTAATTCTTGTCACATAATTATCAGCACTTTTTGTAGTCTTAATACCTGCTACAGGTGGATTATGTATGGTGGCTAATTCTTGTCATATAATCAACACCACTGTTTGTAGTCTTAATACCTGCTACAAGTGGATTATATATAATGGTCAATTTTTGTCATATAATCAACAGCACTTTTTGTAGTCTTAACACCTGCTACAAGTGGATTATATATGGTGGTTAATTCTTGTCACATAAACAACAGCACTTTTTGTAGTCTTAACACCTGCTACAAGTGGATTATGTATGGTGGTTAATTCTTGTCACATAATCAACAGCACATTTTGTAGTCCTAATACCTGCTACAAGTGGATGATGGTGGTTAATTCTTGTCATATAATCAACACCACTGTTTGTAGTCTTAATACCTGCTACAAGTGGTTTATGTATGGTGGTTAATTCTTGTCACATAATCAACAGCACTTTTTGTGCTTTCAACACCAGCCACCAGTGGATTATGGTAATTGATTCTTGTCACATAATTAACAGCACTTTTTGTGCTTTCAATACCAGCCACCAGTGGATTATGGTAATTGATTCTTGTCACATAATTAACAGCACTTTTTGTAGTCTTAACACCTGCTACAAGTGGATGATGGTGGCTAATTTAAGGAGCATAATTAACAGTACTGTCTGTAGTACTAACACCAGCTATTGATGCATTAAGGTAGATAACTCTAGTCACATAATCAACAGCACTTTCTTGTAGTCTAAAAACATGCCATTAATACTATAAAAAGAAGTTAGAAACCCACTATTGTCTTTGAAATGTGTATGCTTTTAAAGCAAATAGATAAGTTGAATTTTGTATCTGCAGTATGAAAATAATGTTGTACAATAAGCCATTTTGTGTTGCATACAATTAAATCCTCTCATTCTTTATTATGGAGATAATACAATGTTTTTCATGTTTCAATTTCAATTTTAAACACAGAAGTAATTTGATTCAAAGCATATTTATGCACAATATATTTGCGTGATGTGTAAAATTTGTTCTTTTTTTTAAAATCAAAATGGCAGAAAAAAAACCGCTGATGGTTATTTGACAACCCACACATTTTTAGCACAATAATACAGATTAAAAAAAATTTGTGATTTAATTTGTAATGTCTAATCATCTGTCGGCACTACTGAATGTGCAATAAAGAAAGTTACGGGGTATATATTGCCGCACTAAGCACAGATCATATCCATTGATAATTTTGTTACCAATGCATCGTGTTATAATTTAGAAAATGATAATTTATTGATGCATTTTAAAACAGATCTTGGCTCTACAATAGAGATTTTGCACAGTCACCCAAAACTGCCGATTTAAAGGGCTACTGGTCAACATTTACCTGTTTGGAGGGCAACTGACGAGTGTTGACTATATAATCTTACAAAATTTTGTCCTATTCACACATTCGCTTTGGATTCAAATACAAACAAATTACTTTTTCTTGAACATCATTGTAAAGCATAACGGTTATTCTTTCAAAATATATTAATTTCATGAAATTCTGTGAATTAATAACGGATTTATCACACATTTTCTGCACCCTGTTTTCCCACTACATAACATGATTAAAACAATTAAGCTTGCCCTCCAACATGGTGGACCGGTGACGTCACGTCCAATCCCTCTAAAAGGTTCAATTATGCAGGTTCATTTCCATAAATTACCATTTTTAACACAAACATCATTAGTGATTTGGAATCTTCTCATTTTGAATCTGGTAATAACAGGCCTAAAAACAAAAGAAAACAAATCAAATTTAAAAATCTCTCTTTAATCAAAACAAACAACAAACCCCTTTGTTTATACAATCAGCAAGTCTATATGTATGTTAATTTTGTCAAGTTGAAATTACTGAATACAATCAAGACAGCCTTTATGTGAGTTCAGACTGACTTATCATGGTACTGCCTCGGTGAACTATTAAGTCTTGGACTCTTGGTCACATTAAAATATTGTCATAGAGCACAAGACAATTTTGTTTTTATTTAACGAGGTCTTAAGCCAATTTGTTTTTATTTAACGAGGTCTTAAGACAATTTTGTTTTGTTTGACGAGGTCTTAAGGCAATTTTGTTTTATTTAACGAGGTCTTAAGACAATTTTGGTTTTTATTTAACGAGGTCTTAAGACAATTTTGTTTTTATTCAACGAGGTCTTATGGGTACTAATCAAAACCATAGCAGAATTCAAAGCCTCTTTTACACAGCCAGTTTTTCCTAACGTTAAAGTGACGTTAAAATGACCTGAAATTTACGTTTCTTTTGTGATGTCAGATTTAAGTGATTGGGACATTTGTTGACTTTTAAAAATTAACTTATTAAGTACTGTGAATTTAACGTGAAAGTGAATTAAGGTAAAATTTAACTTAATGTTTGAGTGAATTAACATGAACTTAACCTTCAATTTACATTAATTATCGTTAAATCCTTTTTACAATAAATTAACATGCCAAAAAATTAGCTGTGTAGCCAAAGAGTTAAAATTTACCAGACCACATAACATCTGTGCATCAATATTCAATATGACTTGACAGCGAAAAATGACTTGGTAGACTGTCTATTTAAATTTTTCATTAAATAAGAAACTTGACTTGCATAACACCCATGCATTTATTTATCCATTCTCTTTCATTGAGAAACTTGACTTTCCCTACTGTCTGTTTTCCACTGATAAAGGAAACAAATCACTTATTTAACGTGCTCCATGATAAGTTTGTCTCCGACACATGCTGCAGTTATACAAATAGGTCTGCAGCATCTATGCAGTATATAAACTTATATTTTCATTTGTCTTTAAATTAAAGATAAAAAAATAGTTCTCAAGGTGTTTAAAATGTTTTAAATAATTTCGAGCGTGAATGCTATCATTTGGCACTGAAGCAGCAGTTATGCTCTCATAACTGAAGTTGCTCAGTTGAAAGGATTTTGAAGGTGACGGCAATGCCCAATGAAATATAAATCTATAGAACACTTACATGTAGTGTGGTAAACATTATTCCTAATTCTCCGTGATCTAGGTGGCGCTCCATCAGATCTTCAATGAGTCTTACTTCGGCACCTAAGTGTCGTATCTTGGCACGCACTACAATGTACTGAAAGACAGGGAACAGCTCATCCATGCACCACATATGATCCTCATTTAGAGACATCTGCACTGTCTAAAACAGAAAATGTTTAAATTTAAAATACTGTCAAGTACCTTTAATTTTGTCAGTTCAAAATTTGAAGTTTTTGAATGTCAATCAATAAGTATGTGCAATACTAATTATTTGCTGATTATAGAAATGATATATAGCATGTGTATAACATCTAAAGATGTTTTATTTATATTCTTATTAATAACACTTGTAAGGAAATAACACCAAATTATGATATTTACACTGCAATGTACAGACTGAGCCTTGGAGTCTTATGTTTTCAGTGAAAGAACCACATAGATTCCAGGTGTAGCTAAAAGCCTCAAACAGTAGTTAAGATAACAATTTGCATTTCTATATTATTTGGCTTGTTTGTTTGTGTTAAGGGCTTATTTTCCCATCAACAGCTAAAGTCATTAACAGACGTGCCAGTTTTACTGGTGGAAGAAACCAGAGTACCCGGAGTAAACCACCAACCTACGGCAAGTCACTGGCAACTTTGTCACACTTGGCCGCCCCGGACGGGAATCGAACCTAGGAGGTGAAAGGCTCTTATGATTACAAGACGGCCACTTTAACCACTAGGCCACCGCGGCCCCCTATATTATTTGGTGTTTAATCTGAATTTTAGTTATCTTTGGGGAGAAAATAAGTAAAAGTAAGTTCTGGAAGTACAAGGAAAGAAATTCTGTTCTTAAATACAGTCTGAGGGTGAGAGATTAAAACTCACTGACGGTTACAAACTTACTGAAGATTGTGTATTAAATGATAGGCCTTTGACTGAAGAAGGCTCTTCTATAGAAAGACAGAATAATAGAATCTGTCACCCCTGTTTTGTCCTGAACAAGGTGTACCAAGTTTAGCAAAAAATCTTGTTCCTCGGCAAAGACATCTGTTTTACACAACCAGGGTTAATCGATTCTTTTTCTTACACCTTTGACATTCTTATAATGGCGATAATAAAACATTGATTGTATGATTTTGCAGCAAATCTAATGAATTTTCTTCTGTTGTGATGTCATAGCAATAGTTGACATGACGTCATATTCATTGTTTTCAAGATGTCATGTCACTGTCTATAATAGCAGCACTTGCTTATTCCGTTCTAGGATGGGTTCAAACACGAAAACATCACATTACCTTAGTAATTTCTAAGAAGGTCTGCTGAATAACTTCTAACTTTTCCTTTGGACTAAAAGCTGTGCTGTAAAAAGATGAAACAGATGTGAAAATCATTAAATCAATTTCACAAAATTTTGTAAAATTCAATAATGTCTGAGACTTAATGTTTACAGTTATTTAAAGTCTCAATCAGTCCGTAAAGACTGTTTCACAAGTTCATGTCAAACCAAGAACAATAATGTTTCATGCTTACCACTGCTTCCTATCATCATACCGTAAAGCAGATGTTTTTTTTTTTATGAATTTTTTATTTTCAAGCTTTTTACATACTGATTGTACAGTTAACAAAATATAATGTTATTATAACCTTCATTCTTTCCAATCTTATTCACTGACATGCGTACATTAGGCTACACATAATTAAGTATGTGTACAAAAAAATGTCATGTAACTTTAAGAAAAGGGAAGATAGGAAACAGAAGGGAGGGAAACAGAGTAATGGAGAAATATTCAAATGAAGAGGAATGAGAGACAATGGTGATTCCTTAAAGCATCTCTATCATAAATCAGATTTCAGACTATACAAAATTAATTGCTTGGTATTCAGGCCATTTTTTTTTAAATTCAGATGTGGCAGAAAGCAGAAGTCTTGTAAGTAAAATCATGATGAATTTCAGATCACGAATTTTTCATAAGAATTTGATCTTTATTTAAATACTTTTTTTTTGTCTGTTACAAACATTGCATGAAATGTTTAGAGTCACATCTATGTATACTGAATAACTGGAGTCATTATCTGTGCCAAATATAACAGGATTTATCTTTTAACCTAATGGCCCTAATATTCATGAATGCATTTGAAGCAAATAATATCAAGTTATCAAATTTTTGAAGTTTTTAAAATCAAAAGTTATAAAGTTTAAGCAAGACAACAGATTAAAAGTCAATATGACACATATTAGTAAAACTGATGACTTTTTAGGTTCCACCTGGTCACGTGACCTACAGGATCGCAGAAAATGTTTTATGCAATGTTGGTAAGCAAATATTGTCAAGCCCTTTCATATTGAACAAGTAAATAACTTTACCTGATCTGCTGTAAAGTCTCTATAGATGAGGTGTAACAGTGATCCCTTAAACTTGACAAACGCTACAAACAAACAAATTATAAATTTTAGATAAATGCAAAGAAAGCATTAATATTATAGTTCATACTAAAACTATGTTTATTTCAATTGGAATTCAAGTGATAGTACAAATGAAGTTTGCATTCTTTAATTCAAGTATTTCATCTTTTCAGCCTTTTTCTAATTATATATGGGGTTGGAGTTTGTATTCACAGTGAAGTTAATAGAAGAGCTGTCTCATTCTTTTATAATTTCTTCCCTGTGCTTGACACTGTATTGTGACACAGGGATTTGAGTGAATTAATGACCTGAAAAGGTTGCTGCTGGTGGCCAGTTTATGTTCCTTGTAGAGTGACTCAAGTCAGACAGATTGAAGGGTAGAGGCCAGAAAAAGATCTGCACATCCTTCAGAGGGAACATTAATATGATAGTCTTGTATACAGAAAGTTTACCCCCTCCCCTAGCATGATAAAGATTCTCATGTAAAGCTCAAATGGAGTAAGAGGTAATGCTATAGCATGTACTCATCCTTCCTCAACTGCAGTCAAACCTGTCTTTAAAGACCAAAGAAGGTAACCAAGGAAAGTAGCCTTTATAGACAGGTGACCTTTAAATACAAGTTCAATTTAGTTGAAATTTGAAGTTGGGATCTACAAGTTCTGGCCTTTAAAGACAGGTGGTTGTTAAAAAGAGGTGACCATTAAGGCAGGTTTGACTGTATCTTTATTTCTTTCCCGTTCCTGTTGACCCTTCTCTTCCTGTCCTATCACTAAGTTTGTCTACAATAAGTGTATTGAGGGGCTTTAAAAAAATATTTAAGAGGGGGTCAGGAACAAGTATATTAATTTTATTTTGCATTGTTTACATTGTTATTATAAAGTGCTTTAACCTCGCTGGGTTAAACATTTGCATTTCAAAGAGCAAAACACATTCACCAGGTTTTGAATTTGCTGTTTATCTATTACACAATACTGATTGAGTACTCAGATGTAAAGCAAATAATTCTTCGCTGCTGTTTTGAATTTTCTTTGTTCAGAAATAGCAAATGTAGCAAATATTACACATATCAGCGAATAAAAGCAATTTACAGTATTATATGCTTGTTTGCTACCTTTCTCTTGTCTCGGAACATACTTTCATCAATCAGCCAAAATTTCCTAGAAAAAACAGACAAATGGTGAGCGACGGAGTGTTATTGACAAGAAACAAACTAATCGTTAATCAGCATAAAAATACATTTAAAGCTAGTGGATAAATTGATAAACAGCAATGGCAATATCTTTATTGTAATTTATGTTAACAAATGATGGAAGATATTAAAACATTATTTATCCTTAAACCTTAAGTAATATTTAATTCTATGTATTTAAAGAGCCATTTTCTGAAAAGCTGGCAGACATGCTTTTATATCCAATAATTCTTATTTCAGGTATGCCATCATTTATCAACAGATATTATTATCATGCAAAGTATTTGTTGTTGATTTAAATATCTAAGAAATGAAACATGGATTTAGCCCCAGTTCTATCACAATAAGTCTAGCATTTTGGCTACAGCAGATCAAACTGCAAACATAGTGAAATTAACTCTTCTGTTCTCTGAACAGGGCAACCTTAAAAGGGGGGATAACTCCTATAGGATTAACTTACTGATCTATGCCTAGGTATGCCATGAGAGCCATGTCTCCTTGTTTGTTCAGCTTCTGTACCCTCTCCCAGTATCGTTCATCCTCCTTATCATTGTACAGAGCATACAGATCAAACAAGGGGGGATAAATCTTGGGTAAGAGATGTGGATGTAGTAACGTACCAGCTGATATCACTTCTCTGTAGTAAATCAAGAACAAAATTAGGATACAGATAAAACCTCCTTTTAAACAATTTAAGCAATAGAATGGAGAGCTGAAAGGGGGAATAACTCTTTAACTGATGAACTTACTGACCTAAGCAATGCATTATGAAAGTGAAGTCATTCTACAAGAAGAATCATTATAACAGCAAATTCACTACAACTATGATATGTAATAAACAAATTTACAAGACAGCAATACTTTTGATTCGATCATTATAGAAGCAAATTCTTTATAATGGCAGAATTAAAAGTTACAAACTTGGTCATTGTAAAAGTCTCAAATGCACAATAAATTGGGACAGATGGAAAATGTTGAAATCCATTTAACCCAAGAAAAAACAATAAACCTGTGTCACTAGTACTACCGAGTTTGTTGGTCTTTTATAATGGTTTTATGTCATATCTTGACAATGTTGTCTTTTAACAGTTGGAAGTCAGATAGACTTAATAGTGCTGTCTCACTGGTGTATCATGCTGCAGACACACTATACAATACCTCTACTTGTTGACATTATTCTGAAGTCTAGTTGACCAGTTCTTGTGTTATCTTTTGACTTTCTACCATCAGACAAGGCAGTCACAAGATTTGTGCTTTTCAGAACTTGAGCATCTGTTGGGCACAGGTATCAAACAAAAATCTCCTGGTGGACAGTTGTAAAACAAGAGCACAACACCAGTCTTGGTTAATGTTAATTATGAAAATGATTTGATTATGTCACCCAGTGTTAACCACTTTACTACAGCTTGCACTGTAGGGTTAAACCTTTGGCTCGATCGGTAGAGCGTGCGACTCCTAACCAAGGGGTCCCTGAGGTTTGAATCTCAGCAGGGTCAGGTATCTTTCTACCTCTGTTACAATAATATAACATTTTATACCCTGATCTTGGTTTAGAGAAATTATAAATACTTTAACAGAACTGAAGACTTATAATTCTTACATATGGTCATCACTTTCACTCTGACTTGATATTTGTCGAGCAAATTCGTCTTTCAGATTCCTTTGTTCAGACTCAGCTGAAACAGTGGTCATCATTCTTGCATGCACTGCCTCTGAAACAATCTGCTGTGGGCCACCGTTCACAGGTAAATCTGGAAATAGGATCCTGAAATTATAAAAGTTAGGTTTAACTTATGTGAAAGTAAAAGAAATTGTGTGTCACAGCAGTTAGTGTAGAATGAATAAATTGAGATGCGAGTACAGTACCAAAGGTGATGTATACATACGATGGCAGTGTCACCTATAGTACAAAACCAAAGGTATTCCCTAGTATTAACTCAAATTAATGTTAAAAAAATATATTCTTAGAATATCTTAAACTCAAAGATATTTATCCAGGGCTTTAAAACAATGCATGCACCAATATTCATACATACAGGCAAGCATAAAATTACACTCTAGGCAATCCTTTGTATTGGAAGATATTTTAAAAGTTGAATCTGTCGCCCCTAGTGACCAAGATCAGCTACTTGAATGGTGCACAGTTTCTTCATAAGACCAACATTAACATAAAACACATTGAGGGTCCAACAATAACCGAAGTGTAGAAATTATACAAAAAATTAGAAATGCAAAAAAACATCACATCAACATCAATTATCCAGGTATTCAACTTCACTTAAGGACGATTACTACAGGGGATGGAAGTCTTACAGATTGGCTGATTTTCATAATTAAAGAAAATTGACATAAATGTTTCAAATAATGCAAAAATAAGGATAGGTCAATGATATTATTTTTACTAATAGATAAAAGCATTTTAAATTTGGGCAGGAAAAGAACTCCTCTTGATTTTTCATATAAAGAATATAAGGAGAAACAAAAAGATTTTTAGGAGGGAAAGAGTATTACAAATTTTTAAATATTTTGGTAGATGGATATATAACGTGTACATTTTAAGAATACTATCAGAAATATAGGGTCAATGGACAAACAAAATATAATGTATTATTTAGGAAAATGCCAGAGGAGTAATAAAATACTGGGCAAATATTAAAATGTGAGTAGCATTCATCCTTAATCATGTTTTACTGTAACCATCTGTAGTTAATACATAAGTCATACATTAATGGAGATTTAATAGATTTTAACCTGACAGTAGTCATATATTAACATCAATTTTCCATGCCTTAAACTTCATTCAATTTTGTTTTACTCATACCATCTTTTAAACTTCATGGTGATTACACATAAGCTTCTAACCTGACAATTTTATACAGTCTTTTGATGTATGATGTCACTTCCTGTACAGCATGCGTGAGAAGTCGAGGGTGAGCACCAACGCCGATGTATGTTGCCCTGAAAACATCCACTAATCCTTCCATTAGCTGTCCCAAAGGATGGATGGCTGTGTCAAAAGCCTGATGAAGTAAAATATTAAAGTTAAAACTTTATTCATTTTATACAAGGATTGACACACAAATTATTAAAGCTGGTTGAAATCTGTCTAATTTAATGGCTGTAACAGATTTCAACACCGTAACATTCATCAAAAGGCTCTGCTGCAATTTACATGATATTTCATGCATGAATTTAAGCAAACTTTGACTATCATAGGCAAAGTAAACCTACATGAATCCCTTTCTTTCAATCTGAAGAAAATAGTAGTGAAATAGCACCCGTTTTCCCCTGAGACATGAGACAACAAAACTTGGATAAATCAAGCCATTTAATTTTTTTGATTAATTTGGTGTCCATGCACATTTCAACAATTCTTAGGTCTTTCTTGGATAGTGTCAACTTGTAACAATATGGACTCAGGAAGACTTTTATAGTTCTGTCTACCTATAATATCAAGCACAAGTCAGAAGTATGATGCCCAAATCAGTTACACTGAACAGCCACATGTTTTTTGATTAGTTTTTACATCTCATCAAATGTGTAGATCCTATAGAGGCAGTGTGTCAACTTGTAACAAATGGACTCAGGAAGACTTTTATATTCTGTCTAACTATAATATCATGCACAAGCCAGACGCATGATGCCTAAATTGGTTACATTGAACATCCACATATTTGTTTATTAGTGTTTACATCTCATCAAATGTGTAGATTCTATAGAGGCAGTGTCAACTTGTAAATTGTTTTCAAAAGTGGACGTTAATAGTGCTATCTTCCTGAGATATAATGCCCCAGATGCATTTGTTTTTTATTGATGTTTACATCTCATCAAATGTGTTGATCCTATAGAGGCAGTGTCAACTTGTAAATTGTTTTTAAAAGCTTGCTTTAATAGTGCTATTGTGGTTTGATATTGACCGAGGAGAGTTCAACAGGTCAGTGGGGTTAATAAGGCTATACCAACCATGAAACAGGTAGAAAGCAACGCCGAATACATAATTTAACTGTACACTTAGTCAGGTAACATATTGTAGTGGCATATTCTACACATTGACTACTTATATTTGACGCGTCTATTTTTTGCACAGAACATTTTATGAATAACTGAATAATCTTTTAAAGAATAAAAATCACAAGATTTGTCTGCAATTTATGTGTTTTAGATTGTTATTAGTAAGTATGTTTAACAATCAATGCGAGTTACATAGTACATTTCACAAATTAAATACCCTTTGGTGACCCAGTGTTGACCGTCCTCATGGCCTAGTGCTTTTGAAATATCCATTTAAACTTTTTATTGAGAGGCGCACAATAAGGTTATTTGACTACAAAATGGGTACCCGACCTACCCTAAATTAGATCAATATCAAACCACAATATCTTCCTGGGATATAATGCCCCAGATGCATTTGTTTTTTTATTGATGTTTACATCTCATCAAATGTGTTGATCCTATAGAGGCAGTGTCAACTTGTAACTTGTTTTTAAAAGCTTGCTTTAATAGTGCTATCTTACTGGGATATAAAAGCCCTAGATGCATAATGCCCCACTCTGTCACACTGATCATGAACAGCCACATAATTTGTTTTTTTTATTGATGTTTATATCTCATCAAATGTGTAGGTCCTTTGGAGGCAGTATCAACTTGTATTAATGTTAACTCAGGCAGACTTTTTTAGTGCTGACCATCTGAAATATCACACTGAAGACATTTTTATATGATATATAACTTCACCCTGACAAATCAGTGACACCTGATTCAACCAGCAGTATCTTAATTGTGCATGTAGCTTATAAAGAGTAAGACACACCAGTTCATTGTTTGTCTTATAGTGATTTAACATCCCTTAAACTCATGTATAGGTCATATTGAGGCGGTGTCTGCTTGTAACAGTGCAAACTTATAGCGACTTTATAGTGCTGTCTCACTGAAATATCACTCCGCTGAAGCATTGACATAAAACTTCACTCGGTCATATTATCCTGAAACTGAGCCAACCAGTCCCTTTCCTACCAAGAAATGCATACCACTTCACAGGGAGAAAAAAGATTGCCTTATTTTAATGTCTTAGGTTTTGACGTTTCTGGGATTCGTAACCTGTCTGGGATTCTAACACCAGCCTACCAGCAGGCAGCAACACTCTCGAGTCACTGCTGGTCAATTGTGTATCATCAATATAGGTATGTTTTCTCGGATACAATGTAGATAATAAGAATGCTTACCTTGTGTAAATAATTCTGGATCAGTTTACATCCCTCCAAGGTGAGTCTGCCGGTGTTGTGGGGTGGAATTTTTTCTAAACCATCAAAAGTAGATTCTTTCATGCTCCTCCTGCCAGAAGTACTAAAAAAATACAACAACAAAAAACATTAGATCACATGTAAAGTATCTCAATTTGGATATTATTGTGATAAACAATTAATTGCTGGCATCATGAGTCAGGATTGAAATTGCAGACAACAATGATGTATAATAGTCTCTCTACAATAAACAATTCATAAAGAAAACATATGACATGCATAGATGTATTTTACATTTATGATTATACAGTGAATAAAATACTTAATGTAGGAAGAGTACACAGGAAGTGACATCATCAAATGATTTGTTCATTTTATTGTGGTTTAACGCCCCTTCAACACATGTATAATTCATATTGTCTGCTTGTGACAGTGCTCAATAATGGTGACTTTATAGTGCTGTTTCACTGAAATATCACACTGCAGACAAATTGGCACGATGCTTCACTCAGTCACATTATCCTGACACATAGCAAATCCATCCTTCTTCTACCCAGAAATGTTGAGTGCTTAGCAAGGCACGTGAATATTACCTAAGTTTAACATCTTAGGTTTGATGAGCTCTGAATCAAACCCTCAGCCTCCACACATGAAGTGAATACTCTTCCATCGAGCCACTGTGGCTTTGAGAATTAATCAAGTAGCAACATCACCAGAGTATGAAATTTATACAGCAAGTGACATCATCAAAATATGAAACTTATACAGAAAGTAACATCATCAAAGTGTGAAATTTATACAGAAAGTGACATCATCAAAGTATGAAATTGACACAGAAAGTAACATCATCAAAGTGTGAAATTTATACAGGAAGTGACATCATCAACGTGTGAAATTTATACAGGAAGTGACATCATCAAAGTGTGGAAACTATATAAGAAGTGATTCAAAGTGCGTAACTATAAAGAAATTGATATAATCAAAGTATGAAAATTAGAACATAAAGACATATTATGTTCACTACGCTTCCTTGATTTGAAGCATCAGAGAAGCCGTTTATACCTTTGTCTGGTTTCGTTCAATACTTGTCTGCCTCTGGTTACCATGACAGCAACAGCTTCCCATGCTTTAGATGTGTCTGGTTTTCCTTGACCTTTAAACCCAAGAACAATTGAGCAATGGTGAAACAGGTCGGACCATCTCTTATCAGGTGGTACACACAGCTTACCATAGTTACTGAAAATGTTGAAAAACAAGAGATCCAGTCTGTTAAAAACTTAGCATCTTTTATTACACAACAAGTAACTTGTAGAAGATCTGGCCCTTAGATTATAAGATCCCAAGTACAAAGTTAGACTCCCACTCAGAACTTCAAATTCTGCTAGATTTCTGTTTAAAAGTAGTAATACATAAAACATTTGAGCAATAAGCTAATTCTAATTCTGTGTTTTTTCCAATACCAATTTACACATGTGAAAGAAATGAAAAACAAGAGCTTGAAGCTCTGAGTTTGAGTCTCATATTTCCCTCAGGATATTTCTATAGTCTCCAGGCCTGGTTACTCTTTGGACAGATCAGTCAAATGTTACAACTTGGTTTCATTCAAACATCAAAAATTCATTTATATACTTGAGGAAAAATTAATCTACTTTAAAGATGAATTTTTTTTTATTAATAACTTCCATAAAAAAGGAAATCCATTTTCCTTGTGGATTATGTTATTTCATATCTTTTAAGTTCATTTTCATTACACATTTCTAGAATCACATTCATTATTAAGACCAGCTGTACTTGACATAAAACCTCTGATAAGAAGTTATGTTTGTACCAGTATTCAGAATCCATTCCAAAGCTTGTAAGAATTTGGCTGGCCGCAAACTTAGGTTTTGTCTGGCTGAAATTGTGTAGGACTTTCTCTGGTGGAAAGCTTGCAGTGTCTTTTGGCTTGTAGCAGTTTTGCTGATGTTGGTTGGTACATGTTTAAGGGTTTAGGCCTGCAGCAAACTTGCTGATTTTGGATTTCACAATGTGACGTCATAATATATTCTTAAGCATGGAGCAATTGGATTAATTGGAAAACCCCATTGACACTGTAGGTTCATAGCATGCCTTTTGAGTTGTAATATAAATATTTTTGGAATTGTACCTTGAGCTTAGCCCAATGGTGTTAGATGACCATTTCTCCATGGGCGTGTGCGTCTTGTGAAATGTGCCATTTATTTTAAGTCCTTCATTCCAGGACCCATTAAAAGATCCCTCTATCCTATCTCCAGTTGGCAAAGTCAGCTTTCCCTGAAAATAAACAATACGTGTCTAGTTACAGAAAAAGTGAGACATTCCATTCTTTATGCACTGTCCACCTGCTGGGCTTGCAAGACAATAATCATGTTGATTTCCCCCTTTTATCCACCATATATTATATTGGCATAGTCCAGAACAATGATTGGGTCTACTATATACTATGGGCCTGGATATGTTCAACTAAAAGTTACAAATACCATTTGACTGCATTTCTTGAAAATGAACTTTTATTCCCTGAGCATTACCAAATCAGTTACTCTGGGACAGGAGTCACACAATTTGAAAGATCATCATCAATGTACACTATGAAAGAAATACTATTTTAGCAAATTTTATGACAATCTGACCAACAGCTCTTAAATAAAAGTTAAAAAGGTCTTTGTTAATCAGAAATCCTGGTGGCTGTGCTTGACGAAGATCGACAATGACTGAAACATCTCTGAAAGTGAACGGTGCAAGGAACACCTCCATTAAGATTCATGAATATCTGTTGTTTGTTTGTTTTATTGGGGTTTAACGTCCCTTTAACTCATGTGTAGGTTATATTGTGCAGTGTTTGCTTGCAACAGTGCACACTTATGGTGACTTTATAGTACTGTTTCACTGAAATATTATGCTACAGACACATTGACATAATGATTATATTTTATTCAGTCACATTATCCTGACACCGAGCCAACCAGTCCTCCTCCTACCAAGTAATGCTGAGCACTGAGCAGGGAGTGAGAAGATTGTTGAATTTTAACACCTTAGGTTTTGAAGCAGCTGGAATTTGAACCCTGTCATGTTAAACAACAAGGTAAAGCTAAATCTGGGCCGTACATACATATGGATGGATAAAACCCAAACATTATATGACACGTTACACATGCAGGTGCATAATAAAACCAAACTAGAACTGTCGTCCGGGGGCCAACTCATACCCCCCCCCCGCGGGAGGG
>JAUMGZ010169247.1:0-12545 GCA_032359645.1 Pododesmus macrochisma
AAATTAACGCTTTTGGACCCGCTAAAGATGCTGCCTGCAAAATTTGGTTGAAATTTGCCCAGTTGTTTAACGACGGACGGACGGACGGACGGACGGACGACGGTGAAAGAACGGGATTTTTTAGAAAAGTCCACCTTGGACCTTCGGTCCAGATGGACTAAAAAAGGACTATCCGTTACTAGTCATGCTTATTCATTTTACAAACATCTCTTTTTTACTTTTTACAAAAAAAACACAAACTTTCCAAGACGTACCATCAATAAATAAGATATCGTAAGGAATAAACATCATATCTGTTATGGATGCTCGTCAATGATCCTAGACAAAACCTCAATTTATAAGTCAAAAGTTTGATGTACATGCAGCCAAAAGAAGAATTTTCAATGTGTTATTCTTGACAGCTGTTTCAGACATCATATAATAATAAAATCTTAAGAATTTCAAAAAGCTTGACTGACTGAATTCATTAATTAATTATAAAAAGAGCCAAAACGTCCACCAGACTAACACAAGCATTTAGATTGAAGATAAGTTTGAAAGCTTATCCTCTATATTTCATTACTCTTTCGTGACTCGAAATATGATTTGAGATCGGGAAAAATCTGAACTTGCAAACTAAAACGTACCACAAATAGAAAAATATCTACAAGAAACGAAAAACCAATTCTCTTTGTAAAGGGACCTTGTCCAAGATTCCAAGAAGAAATAAGAGCAGTATGACAAACAATATTGACAAAAACAATAGTCTCATCAAAACGCCATTTCCAGATTGATCTTGTAAAATGAAACAAAATTATGAACTGTCACTTACTCACAAAGTGCTGTTTTTCAGTTTCAGATCAGCGAGTTTTCAGAAACAAAGTCCATATTAATACATACAGCATAAAGTTATGTCATTTTTATACGCCTGTTAAAGACAGGGCGTTTGATGATTTTACGTTGGTTGATTGGCTGGCGGTCGATGCATGCAGTTTCCGCTCAATCTCTTTAGTAGTTATTAATAGCTTAGCTTCAACAAGGTTAATTACCCTGAAAGCTCAGACAAATGTGATACCCCCTATTATCAGACCTTAATTAATAGAGGCATGACCCCTTAGTTCTGGTAAAAAAAACATTTCATGACACATTTCGATTAATTATATACGGGCGTATCATATACCGTTCGTGGCGCCCTTGCTGATCATACTTTTGGATCAAACATTTTACACACGGTGAAAAACTTTAGACGACCTGTTTTAACGAATATGTTACCGGGTTAGTTTCTGTTTATACCTATTATTTCTTGATGTTTATTGTGATAACAGTGATTTAACATTCTTTGTGATGCAAATCCTTGTTTATACATTTGTTCGTTGTGGTTGATCCTATTTATCCTAGAAAATTGATTTTTGTTGTTAAAACATTTATGTCTTTTTTTTGCGTTTCATCTTCAAAGTTAACTCAGTGAATTTCAATATCGATTGAATTATAACATGTTGTTAGAGTAATTGAAACATCACCCAACGATTGATGCATGATCGGTTATGTGTAAAGTTCATTATATATACAGACACTAATTAATGTTATGCACAGCTGAAAACCCTTTTACGATCGCTGTTATAGGGTTCCCACGTAGAGAAGATATTGCTTTTAAAACATCGCTGTTCAAGTACATTATAGTTTTGATAACTAGCGTGTGGCAGAATTGCGTGTTTAAACTCTCTTTGTTTAACACATGAATAAGTCCATCGTCAACCAAAGAGAAAAAATAGTAAGACCTATCAACGAAATCCGTGTATGATGTGCGTTTGTTCGTTAATGGAACTCGTAGTGTGAGAACATGTTATCGACATCCATTGCTAATCAAGCAGGTATGGTGTTTGATGTGGTGGTAATTTACATATCAAAATTCAATAACATGAACTGTTTTCTAGCTGTATGCGTTCCATACAAGGATGAAATCAGTATAGAATCGTCATATTTCTATATACATCGGATAGGTCCTCAGAATAAGTAAAAAGAATAATGAAAACACGAAAGGGACAACTCCATGGGGTAAGAAAAGGAGACAAAAGACACAGACATAATATAGTGGCAGGGTAATATACAGAGACATTGTCTGTAACGTCTCCTCGTATAAGTATTACAAAGGTTGGAGAGCAATTTACTGATGAAGTATCCGTACAATGTGTACTCAACAAAATAGTATTATGGCGAATGAAAAAATGACAAAAGATCATGGCGAAAGGTCATATAGACAAAATATGACAGAAGAAACGAAGAGAAAAGGGGTCATTTAAATACACTTTGAAAAGTTGGACCTAAGTCAAACGTACCTGTAATTCGTCATTAAACGTATCAGGTTAATGTACTTGATAGATATGTAGAAATAGGTCTACAAGGTTATTATTTGGATTTGATGCTATGATGCAATACATGAAAAGGCAACAGTAAACATTATAAATGTAGGGTTTCAATTGTAGACAGCAAACACGTTTAAGAAATATCAGGGAATAATAACAAAACTTTGACTCTAGTCTCACGCAATATCTAAATCTCTAAATCGTAGAATAAGAGAAACGGTAGCAAACGACAGGATAGGAATTAATATAACGAAACTCGAAATATAATGAAAGTAAACGAAGATAGACTAAATCTAGCAACACATAATCCTAATTATGGTCCTTATAACTAGGCAAAAAACAACAATTTATTACAGAGCTATGATGTTATAGTTTACCGCTTCTCTTTGAGTATACCAACACAAGAATATATGTATATCTGGAATATATTTAAAACACAAAATACTTAAAACATTTATCAAATATAACACTTGTTATGATGTTTCGTCAATTTCCTTAAATGGAATGGGAAGCCTTAATGACCAACATTCAGAACTGACGACGAAAAAAACTTCCGAGGCTTTGCACTATATTGCCGAAACTTCGGTCTATTTTATGAAATGTTATGTTCGTCATCACGGTATAACTGATGGACAAAAAATCCGTATGCCATTAGTCCGAATAACCTGATTTATATTGAGCTTATTTTTATACTTTTGAATTTTTTCAGCGAAGGAGAGTTAGAACTCATTCCTATAAGACATGTGGGAGCTATGGAGTTGGTTCCTGGCTCGTTTCTATTTTGTGTTGACCCGTTAGCTTGGCATTATTGTAACTTACAGACACCGGTATGACATCCCAACTACAATATATATTACTACAGTACTACGACTGCCTTTTCTGCCATGTGTACTTTAGCGAGACAGACGGAAGCCATCTCTGGCTGAAATTACACATACATTGAAAGTACGTTGCATGCACAATGACGTAACACATGTAATGGTAATGCAATGCACATTTGAACTCTCTAAGATGAGATTTTGTCACATGATTCCGTCAAACAGATGACTTCACCTATTTTCACTGAAAATGATTTGTGTAAAGGGCTTATTGTCCGATCAACAGCTAAGGTCATTTACGGACATGCCAGTTTTACTGGCTGAGGAAACCGGAGTACCCGGAGTAAACCATCGACCTACGGCAAGTCACTGGCAACTTTCTCACACTAGGCTGCTCCGGACGGGAATCGAACCTAGGAAGTGAAAGGCTGTTATAATTTCAAGTAGGCGACTTTAACCACTCGGCCACCGCGGCCCCTTGAAAATGAGCATAAGGTTGAGGATTAATATATGTCGTTTTGGATATATCTTACCGATGTCTTTTGGGTACAATAATGTAAAAGAAGAAGCCATAAGTGCAAAAGAATTAAATTGACATGTCAAGACATAGAGAAATGGGGTAGGAAACATAGTTATAGGTCTGTGCTACAGCATTTCCCTACTCTGCATATAGAGACGAGTTCTTACTCTCCTCGGCTTAAAAATTCAAAATTTATAAATAAGCTGAGTAGGAGTTAGGTAATCTCGGACTATGTGCCATATTTATGTACATACAACCATGTACCGATTGGACATTCATGTATCACGACTGATGACATGAGGTATGGCAGGAGACGTCCACTTCTCACAGACATCTTATTCAGCTTCTAATCGTGGGATGTGTCCTATTTTTGTCCTTTAATTTCCTTTGTTTCATCTGACTATATAAAGTGTTTTGGGTATTTTCCGAGCCATGTTATCAGCCGTTATTATCCATCCGTACAAATTGATACATACACATTATTTTGAACATACAAGTATGTTATGTCGGATATGATATACGGAGCGTTTCCGTATATTGTCTTTAATCCTCAATTGAGTCGGATAAACAATATCCATTAGTTGTGATTAATAAAAAAGGATATTGAGTATGCTGCAGGCAGTGTGTATTTGGATTGAGCTTTTGATGTATAAGTTATCTTATAAATTGATCGAATGCATGTGTTTACCTTATATTTACTTTTCTTTAGCAGCACAATGTGTGCGTACCCAATAGTTACGTTAAATTACTCTGCTTATTAAACTTTGTGTATAAGTAGCCATTTAAACTCCATTTCTCATAATCTTTAATCAATCTGGGTAGAGCAACAATCTTTAAGAATAATGATATTTAACAAAATATGAAGTGCATGCATGATAGCAAAAATCAGCTACCAGCAACATTGTAATCCATGTGCAAGTAAATACAGACATGCTGTGTTCTATATTTTTGGAAAAATAGAACTGATTGTTGTTATATTATTCAACGGCGTCTTATAAAGTATAAAAAAATCTCATGGAAATATCAAACAAAGATATTAGTTATTACTGGCAGGATATATATGTTAACTACAGGGTGTAGTTACTTGCGCATAAGGTGATATAGAGTTGCTCCCCTTCCTTTATTATATTTCAAAAGAAATATCCATTGTAAGAAGTTATTTCATCTAACTTTATTCGTCCTTGGTTTCTTATTTTCAATTTATGAAAAGCTTTAAACACACGAATCTGATAATATTCTTGCTATAACATTGTATCATACCACTTCGTGGATTGAAATGTCTCAAATAAAATAATGATGTACGTGCCAAGTCATACTTAGTTACTAGTACAAACTTGCAAACTGAAACGGGTCATCAATACATATTATATCTAAAAGAGATGAAACCCAATTACCTATGTTACAGAACAAAGTCCAAAATGCTAGCTATGAGTCAACCTCCTTCAACGGACGCTCGGGAGAAATATGAATTACGAATGTTTCCCTAGATATCCCCAACTCCGTTATACGAGTCCAGAAGTATATATTAAAAAATTGGTATACATTTGACTGTACGTAAAACTAAATTACTTTGGTAAAACCTGTTCTACCTGCTATCATGTTACAATTATGAAATTTCGCCTTTTTTCATAGTTTTATTTTGTGAACCTTTTTGAACATGTTTCGCCTCCTCTATCCCCTTGTGTGCCTTCCGCTTTTATTTATCAATATCTTGTTTTTTCCGAATTCAATTGTTCTATGGTATACAGTTGGTGGTGGTCATATCATGACTGGATATGAAGTCTTTGACATCTTTAACACAGCGAGTTTTTCTGCCTTTCTTATATTTGTGGTATATGACAGTTAGCAAGTTTTTAGCTGGTAAAAGGTTGCCATATACCGCATTGACAAGCGGACATCACAGCGGGTGATAGATGCTAACAGGATCTCTTCGCGAACATCTAATGTCGCTTTTATTTTTAATAGAGGTTCGGTTTGCGATATCTTCTTTTCTGCTCAATATTTGAATGTGTGTCTTCTGTAAGCGTCCCCTGGTTTGCCTTTAGTGTAGCCGTGTCCAGTCAGTATGAAAGTTCGTATTTTGTTATGCTGTGTCAATTGATACAATTATGTTTTCTAACATAGTTCTTGCAACTGTTAATAAAGAGAAATAATATATATCGGGATTTCCTACCTCCCTCCTTTCTGTCTCCCCTAATCTTTGATTTAGCTAGATCTTATCTATTCTTTTTTATTGTCCCGTGAGCGTTCGCATAGGATGGTTGATTCGTAGCTAGGCCTTGAATCGGAGACAAGCTCCTCTAAATCTCAAAATTGCTTGTTAATCTTATAGATATTTTAGTTGTTGGTTGAACGTTTCAGTTTGTAATTTTGTATTATTAAATATAAACTATAAACTGAAAACAAATAATATGTTCAAAGAGACAAGCCCAACAATTTAAAAGGCGTGGAGTAAACAAAAACAGCAACGAAAACACACAAAAACTAACCGGCATGCATAACATTTATTCAGGGTACATAACGAATACATGCATATCTATATAAGTACAGAAATAAAACTTTCTATAATATAATAACTTACAGTAACAAAATACAGTGACAGTAAGGTAGTTGAAGAGAACAAAATGGAAGTGGAAAGTCACTTTACTATGAAATTCAAGACGTTACTCTTGACATTATGTATGTCCGTCTCATTAGTTACTTTAAAAAAATTTCAAAAGATACAAAACTTTCTTCTTTCAAAAGTTACAATGCAAACGTACAAACTGTGACGAACTACTAGACAGACAATATCGTCGGTATAGGAGGACCTTGTCCAAGATGTCAGGTCTAGCTACGGCACAACAGTCGTCAATGGACACTCAAGTGTAAATGAATATAGAATAAACAAGACCTAGGCAAAAAATAGGCGGAGACATCGAAAGAAACGAAAGTCCACCTCAAAAATACGAAAACGATGCCGAGTAGTTTACTTTACACATGCAGTTTTGATATTGTTTAAACGAATTTATTTGACAAATGCATGTGCGATATATACAAAATATAATATCAGTTAAGTGTACGACTGGAGATGAAAATGTTGACTAAAGTATTCGAATTCTCTTCATCATGAAAACAATTAATTTATTTTCTCCAGCTGCATGTTAAAATGCAATAGATTAAGTAAAATAGATATATACATGTAGCAATGTTTGGTATCACTTACCTGTGTAGCTTGTACAGATACAACTCCCTAACCGGACGTTAATCACTAATGATTTTACAAAACATAGACCACATTTCAAAGTAATGATTTTATACTTACATGACAGTTTCTTAAATACTAGGAACAAAACGCTGGTGACAATAAGAGCAGTCATCGGAACATGTTACCATGGCAATATGGAAGTTGCTTTAATTTAACAAGCATGTCCCAGTGGTGGTATAATATTGGAGTAGTTAGTTTAATTACTGATCACTGATTCTTAATGAAAGCACTGAACGCGTTAACATCGAATGGCAACCTGACCGAATCTTTGACATCATATGCTGGTTATAAAACCTTTTTATATCGGGGTATTTGGTTCAAAACCGGTGGCACAAAGCATAGTACAATTGGTTTCGTGATCATACTGATTACTCCTTTGTATATAAATGAATGTCTCAATTAGTAATTTATATATATTTATAATATTTCAATTTCAGATTTTTTGTACCAAATTCTGTCTTATATTTTAGAAAACGTATATTTAAATCAATAATTTGATATTTAAAAAATGGTGAACCAAAAGACTTCGCAAAATCATATGATGGGAGGGAAAAAGAAATAACAAAAATATTCAATTATATAGGACAAAAAACATGATACAGTGAGAGAAGGCAAAATACAATATCGTATATAAACTACTAAACAAAGAAAAACATTACAACGGTATAGTCAGTGCACAAATGCTCTTGAAAATTGAATCTGTATAGTTTGACACACTTCACGTCACAAAATAATAAATATTGTATTGTAACTGTTTTATGCTTTTTATATTCTTCCGTTGTCAATAATTCAGTGCAAATCAAAATTGTATCTTAAAAATTAAAACAATTTTAAATTTAAAATGAACGAAACTGTTGAAAGAAAACAACCAAAACAAAATAAAAGCGCACGGAGAGAGAAAAACACTAAAGAAATATGTAAAGGAAGAAGCGTGAACACAAACTAACTCTCAACCAAATGAGGGGTCGGGTAGCAAAAGTCTTCCATACTTGCTCCTTAGTTTCCATTTGTCAATTCTAAGCTCATTCTGAACATACATGTCAACTTCATTGTTATAGAAAAATTTAAACCAATACGCACCGTTTATTATGATGTATTGGCGTTGTCACCTTCAAACGACATGGTTAATTAATGGGGGGAAACCCCACAGGCACAAATTGTGAGGCCAAAGCGTTGGTTAATAACAAAAGGTCGATCAAAAACAGAGAGTTATGCAAAAACACTAGAAATCGAACCTTGGAACACGAATAAAAGAAAAACAATAAAGATTTAATGGAAAGGTTAGCTGTATAGTTTTTTCAATATGCATTGGCTTAACGCAGACCACAACCGGGAAAAAATGAATTCGTTCGAGCTAGAACAATGCCTGACATTCCCACGGTAACAAGGTGACCGAAGGTAAGCATCATCAAAAAAGATATTAAAGACACATAAAAATAAACAAAAACATCACCCACGTATTAAACCAATCAAAAGTTCTTAATTGTACAAAATTGTAATGCAATGATTGTCATAATTCTATGATTAGTTAATCTGGTAATTATAGAAGTAATTTGATAGGGTATACAGGTGCTCACTTCACTTGGGTGGTTTTTATATTCAGGTAATTGGGTTCATCACGTAAAACTCAGAATAATTGTTATGCAGGGGTATAAATTATTAAGGTGTTATTTACGGTATCAAATTATCACAAAAACAGGAAGTTAATGAGGCGCTTAGGCTTTGGGACAACCAGGGGATAGTAACATTACATTGCAAAATATCGGTAACCTTCAATAAACTCGTGTATACATGTCCGATTATAGGACATGCTTTGTTAAGGCTGTGAAAGGATAAGTTTGTCGAGGCTGTGGTAAAAAGTAGCATTTAATGTAGACTTTGACTTTTTGTATGTATTCATGGGGTTATATGTAATTTGTTTATAGTTATTCAATGACGGTGCAACAATTTAACTTGATAGTTAACATAATGGAATGTTATGTCTTTAAATATGGTTAAGAACAATCTTCAGGTTCTATGTTTCAGAAGGTTCTTTTCTTTTTATGCTTGATATCTTTGCATTGTTATTGTGAATAATTTTCGTTCTTTCTATACATAATATAGTTCTGTCTTGACTGTTTCTGATGGCCAGTTTTTCAATCCCACTCCTCTTCTGTCTGATTTTTGTCACGTCTTTCCTACTGTTTATTTGGTATGTATATTATACTAGAGATACGTCTACTTCTACATTTCAACCCTCGTATTTCTACTGAAGGAATTCTTTAAATTAAAGGACTACTAACATTTCGCCTCTATAAAATAAATCAGAGAGAATGTTAGCTGTGAAGTTTTAGTTATACTTTTACTATATAACGATGCATACCTCTCGTCACAAAGGTCAAATACTTTCATGACAAATATGCGTATTGTGTTTTCAAAACTTCATTATAATTCTTTGTGTTGTAAATTGTGTCGAATCCTTTGTTACTTTAATACACAAGAAGCTTTTTAAATCAAATAATTCTATTTTTCGTTATTTCATTTTACTCTTGAATCAATGGAACAATAATTTAATTTTTAATCATATTAAATTGCACTGTTTTTTCTCCATTTAACTTGTTATCTATGAATCGATACGAGTTGATCAGATATAAACGAGCACATTTAGATATTATCTTTCTTATCAATAACAATAACTTTGACTGATAGATTGTTAATAAATCATGAATGAAAAAGAATGTCTTTACAGTCCGTGAGGTTCATAAGAACCGCTACGTTATATAGAGCATAACAATCACTTACGTTAACATGTAGATACGATCTCGTGGTCACAGTGACTGACATATATTGTTATCTAGATAGTACATTAACCTCTGTGTTTACTGGTGGTCAATAAAGCTGATAACTCACCGACTTACATGAAACTAATTTATTCTATGCTATTGATGTTCATGTTGCTAATCTTAAATTCTGTTTTCACAATATTTTTAATTGCGTTGTTCAATAAAGGCGTTTTTATTATATAATTTGGCAGAATTAGTATATCTTATTGTATAAACTGACAGAATTGGTGAACTGGTTCATACATTTATTGACAATACATGCAGTTATCTGTATCAATATAATTATTTTGATGTTACTTTTTTAGTCTGTTTCTTGAAATTTAATCTGAATTTTTTTTCATGTCACTACGTCACCTCTGTGCTTGATGCATCATCATAGTAGATGATTTTGGGTATCTCGATTATTTATAAAGTTATGCTGGCTGGAGCTTGTATTCCTGATAGTGGCACCCAAGACAGACAGGTTAAAAGTTAGAAAAATGTTATATCAGGACTGATCATATCAGGACTGTCTTGGCTTATTATAGAGCGAACCTTGGCAGAGTGTTATAGTATTATTCAACTGGATAATAACACAATATAAGTACATTGACATGTCATTTTAATTTAGCAAACTTAATCAAATGTGTTTGGTTTGGTTGAACGGTGATTTTTTTATTTCCAAGCATTCGACCCCCCCCCCCACAACAAAATTTGCTTTGTACTAAATGACACCATTTAATGCACATATGCTTGCTGTAAGATGTTGTGAATAGTTCGGCGTACTCCTTTAATTTCCCTCTCCCAAACCTTGTATCATATTTCCTCTGCAATAAACACACATAAACACATTTATCCTATTCAACCTTCTTTTAGTTGTGAATGACATGTCGACATCTATGATAAAAATATATAGCTGTTCAAGCTAATAAAATCTAAAGTTGTATGGAACTAATGCCTTTTGAATATCGTGAATAAAACCTATAATTTAAATAAACGCTGTCAATTTACAACTATTTCTTGTCATCATAAAGCGAGTACATTTGTATATTGAACTACCTTGATTTCGCCATAAACATTATATAAACTATAAAAAGGAAAAATACTTCTGAATCTTTTAAACACCCTTTAATTCGACAGGTCATCAGCTAATGATTCCGTAAGATTCAAGAATACAGTAAACAATGTACATACCCTCCGACTGCATTATTTATTTGAACGTATAACATGGTCATAGATATGTGTTTTTGTCGGTTTTTTGGCAATATAACTTTTTAAATGGAGTTCTTTTTTTATCAAATCGAATAGTTAAACAATACTCCATTGCAGCGAAATATAAACAATCGATATATTCTTAAAGCAACCAGTCTCGATATAACGTTTTATATATTGCAATCTGTGATCTCTTTTTTATGTTAAAACATTTTTCTTATTATTTACAAGACGAAATTGTTCTTTAAAGTGATAAAAACACAGCATGGTTTTTTTTTTCATTTCAACACTCCCATTAATGGTATAAAACAATTAACCCAGATACATGTGACGAAATAGTTTTCAGACATGGAATTAACTTTGCTAAAAATATCAAATATTACGACATAATACAACGCCGCTTACCCGTAAAAGTGTCTCATTTCACCAACATCCATATTTACATTTAACCGTTGTTTGCACGTAAAGACCATAACTATCAGATTTCACACGGCGTAATGGGCAGGTAATGACAGAGCTACAGGTAAAAATTGCTCCTTTCCTCCTCAACATGGACATTGACTACCATAAATTCGCAAAGATATAAGATTTCTCCGCCATAGTCCTGTCATAACTCAAATCACTTTCGATTTTTAACAATGCAAACATTACAATATTATAACCAAGTTGGAACAGAAAAAAATACATCGGCAGATACAATCCGTTCTATTTAACCGGTCGGTAAGTTCCATGCTTCACGTAACATTTTTTACAGATAAACAAAAATAATTCCTTTAAATTTTTATCCATTTTCAACAGTTACATTACATACATACATAACGAGACGATATGTAGACATGTCAAATTGTAACACAGTACAACAATATGATAAGTGACATTAAAGTATAAAGTATTTTTAGAAACGGTGATGTACATTTCACTAATTATACAAAAGCAATCATGTTTAATATATTGAATTAATAAAGTTGTAAACAAACAATGTGACAATGTTGTATGTTACTTTTTTATACAAAAACGGGAGCCCACCAGACAGCGACCCTTTCTCCATAAAACAAGAGGCCCATTGGGCCTTAACGTCCATATGAATGAATAAGGCCTATAAGTAAATGTGTTGCATTCGAATACTTTTGATCACAGGGTCATGCCTTGAGCAAACTTGGTTCTCCGTACCCTAAAGTTACGACAAACCAAAGAATTAAGCACTAGGCTTTCTAGTTTATAAGATTTTTGAAATTTTGTTCAATTTTCCCGTTTTGGCCCCTAAGTGGCGCCTCCCTGGGGCTGATCCCCATCATTTGAATAAATCTAAATCCCCTTCCCATAGGGAAGATATCTACTAAGTTATGAAATTGGTCCTGCTGTATTGGACAAGAAGTCGAAAATGTCAAAAGTTAACATATGTGCTATGACCCTAAAATGCGTAACCTATTCTTTAACTCAGGGTCACGCCTGTGAACAAACTTGGTTCTCCATGACCTAACGTTACTACATACCACTGCATTAAGCTTTAGGCCTTTAATTTTTTTTGAAGATTTTTAAAAAAAAATGTGTCAAATTTCCCCCCTTTGACCCCGTATTGATGCCCCCTTGAAACCTAGCCCCTTC
>JAUMGZ010169258.1:0-15200 GCA_032359645.1 Pododesmus macrochisma
GGGAATTGAACTAGGAGGTGAAAGGCTCTTATGATTACAAGTCGGCGACTTTAACCACTAGGCCACCGCGGCCCCTAATTAACTGTCAACATATTATATAATATAAATTAACTCATATTTTTCATGTGTTCTTTCAGATAGTTGAGAGGATTTTAATCTCATTTAATGATTTTCTTAATGCCTTTATGCAAATATCATGATAATATTTAATGAAAAACATGTATCTCCATTATGTGTATATGAAGAATATTCTATAGTCATTGTTCAGAGTAGCTATTGAAATTTAAATGCACAGAATATAAGATAGCAAATTATTTAAAATTTACTAATTCTCTACTGTAGCAATTGAAAACAAACCTTTATTCTGAGAATTATATATCACCACAAGGTTATTATTTTAGAAACTTATTAATTCTTAAGAAACATATTTGAATTCTTTTTAAAAACATTTTGATCAGAATATTGCAACACAGATTAATAAAAGTATTCAATTCAATGTCAGTATTCGGGACAGCCATTTTTCATGGGTTCTTATAATGTACCGGTAACGACAATACTTTTGCTCAACCCCTACATAAGGATGGTTTATGAATACATGTAGCTCTAAGTTTACAGTGCTATTTAACTGAACATTAACGTGATCTCTGGAGGCAGCCAATTCTACACTTATTCAATACTAACGATGTTTAACAAGATTTTGAAGCTTTGTTTGTTTAATTAGGGCTTAGGGCTTAAAGTAACTTCCATAGTATTTCACCGATATCGCGACAAAAGACCAAAGGAGAAAAACCGAGAGATAGGACAGGAATGAAGAGAAGTGGCAACAGAAACAGGAAATCAAAGCAAAAGGGATAGGTCAGAAAGAAGGATGAGCCCATGCAACAGCGTTTTTCCCTACTCTTCTATGGAACTTTGCATGGGAATCGATATTACGCCAGGGTGTTAAAAATCCCTGTTCATGGGACCGCCAGCTTAGCGTCCCCTCCGAAGGGTAGTGCAGATCTTTGTCTGGTCTCTACTCTACAACCTGCCTGACTTGATTTTGAAGCAATTAAAATCAAAATAATTACCACCAAATGTAAAGTATAGAACACTCATGATGTTCTGACATCAACATTCCAGACATTCACAAGTATATGTACCACATTGATCTGCACTTTGGCTTTCAAAGCTGTAGAGCTAGATTAAAACTGGGAACTTAGAATTCATATATCATTTTCATTGTACCTACCCTGACTTAAATAGCCGGGTCAGGTTCATATCGGCAAACAAACAATAAAATAACAATTCACGCCTTAACTTACTACAGGTAAACCTAAGCATAAAACACTATGTAGTCTTTTTTTGCTAATTTTCTTATAGAACTACAGACGTTTCACACATTAATTAATCATGACTAGAGTTCACTATCCCCAAGTATTTGACGTTTCCGTACTGACTTAAGAAATCATTCATAGAAAACAAGAAAACAGGAAAGTCATCACAGAGAACAAAGGAACGCTGAATTGATAACATATATATACTAATACAGGTATGCTGAAATATGACAACCCTGGGAGAAAAGAGCTTGGTCACGCTGTTTGGTACTTAATCACAATAAACAATAGCATATATGTAACTTGTGTAACCTTGAGAAGAAGAGCTAGTTCAGTAAGCTGAATACTTTATTTATTATAAAATGTCTGTCAATGAATTATCTATGATGGAGCAAGGCAATAATTCTCCATTATAGGTTAGGCCATCCGATTATTGTTTGTTTGTATCATTGGGTTTAACTTCTCTTGCAACACATGTCTAGACCTGGTCGAGATGGTGTCTGCTTATGACAATGTGTACTGATGACGATTTTATAGTGCTGTCTTACTGAAATATCACACTTAAGACATATTGACACAATACTTGAATACTCAGTCACATTATCTAGGATGACACTGAGTCAGCCAGTCCTTCTTCTACCCAGAAAAGCTCAGCGCTTATGTACGTATTAGGGAGGGAGAAGATTACCTAATCTTGTGTGTGACGAGGCTTAAGAATCAAACCTGAGACCTTGCCCTGATGATGCAAACGCTGTTACCACTGAGCTTAACCAGGCTGATTATTATCTGATTTATACACCTCTAAATATATATATTCTTGAAGACTGGGCTGTTTGTCATCTTAGATAAGGCAGTCAGGACTATTGTATAAAAGTCCAACAGAATTAATACTTTGAGATGATATAAGGCACGGTATGCACAATCTGATTCTCAATGTATATTATTGTCTCTATACACACACTTACCATTCATAGTTATAGATATATAGTGTAACCTACATCTAACACACATTTCAAAAGCAGTTTCTTTGATCTATATATCATTTCAACAGTCTTAACAACTGCCATTATAACAGTCAGCACGAATTTGACCTTGAACAACCTTGACATGAATTTTATCAAATGTGTATTGATTGTATTGAATTGTGGCTAAGATTGAAGCATTTAGAACAATTGTTCAATTGTTGTGTAATACAACTGGGGTGATACTGTAACTACCCTGGGTGAGGAACAATAGAATAATGAATTACAAAATGCTTTACACTCAATATGAATAACTGACAGCAATGTTGACAAATAATGCAGTACAATGCAGAATTACTGAACAATTGTAAAAATGTATTACACTAACACAAAGTCAGTCTTCACAACAATAAGCGACTCATTTATACTGTCTGGAAGAACAAATTCTCATCTTAGAATTCCCTTTGAAGCATTGTGGACAGCTGTGATTAAATACATCAAGATTGTTATAGAATATTTGAAATATATTACTTTTCTAAAAAAAGTACTGAAATTACATTTTATACTGAAAGTTATTGTAAAAATTCAATGTATTTTCAGTAAGCTAGCTAATTCATATAATTATTATTAGTTAATGATCTTCAAATATTAAAATTTAATATTAAAGCACTATTAAAGAGATGTGCCATGATATACAAGTTAAACTACAATGTTTCATGCATAATATCTATGATGTAAAGTTCACCTTTGTAGGTGCATGGAAGTATTAACATACATAAATTTATAATCCTCTATTACTCAAAGCACCCTATCATACATGACTGCAACTGTGATGCTTAGAAAACTGCATTTAATGTGCAAAAAACATAGCATGCACTAACCATGAACTTGCAGCATATAAATAAGTAATACCTTACTTATGTAACTTAATTGATTTTAATGTCCGAACTCAATCACCTCTGCTAGACAAATGTCTTGAACTTATAAGCAATCTGCATTCCACTGAATGCACGACAACATGTATATATTAACAACAAAAACATACCAAACTTTATAAATGTATAAATCTTCATGATTGTATGTGGACCACTGTTTTACCTTTTAATCCTCTTTGATGATATCAATATTCAAATGAATATATCACTGATTTCAATAGGTGATATTACCCAATCAAATTTAAATTGGTGATATAACCATGCAATGTCTTTTCTAAAAACGGTGCTCCAAACATGACATAAAAAGAGTATTTTAATGGACATATATTTGTAGAGGACTCGAACCATGTATCCTATATTTAGGCTGATAGTGATTTTAGTGTTTTTGTTGATGTTTTAATTTAGCTCATAAGCCTGTATTATACTTTCTACCAACTTCTGATCTTCTGTCTGTTTAAATTTCTGAATTGACCTAGCCAATTCTACCATAATAATAATGGCATCCTCCAATATTCAAACACAAATTAAACTTATACCAATTATTTGCTTCGTTCTATTTCTATTTCAAATGTTTTCACTTAATTTCTGTCTTAGAGATGGCAATTGTGTAGAATTTGATTAGAACCAGATCTTCTTTGCTCCTAAGACCTAGCAGGGTAGATCTGAGGAACACCAATAGTAAAGGTCTTTACCGTGACCTTTCAAATAAGCGAAGCGCCTATGTACATGTACATAATCATCGGTATTTTTTGAGAATTTTTGCACCAATATATATAACGTTATTATAATTATGATGTAATCTTTTGACGTATACATTGTTTGAGCTTCGAATACAAACTTGAATGGATAAGAAGTGTTTTTCAATATTACAAGTGTCACAACGTGAATTACATACACCTACAATATTGCAGGTACTTTCGAATCCGTAAGGCTTTAACAGCATTTCGGGTGTGTTCCACAGGATTATTTGACAACCACTCAAATCACTATGGCTGCACTTCAAAACTAGGAATCTTGATTATATGATTAAAAAGGCTTAAAAACCGAGACAAAGGGTCCCAACACCTCCTTTAGAGTGTACTGTAGAAGTGAAATTTGTGTTCAGTGTGGGTTTTTGTTCATTCAGAGAGAATTACATAATATACTTTGATCATCACTTCATCGGTAGGCAAGGTAGCCATTTTTACGCTCGATCCAAACGATCATATAGAAGGGGAATTTTGATTTGTCAGATTTTCTCATAAATACCGGTAGTCATAATTATTCAAAACTTCTGGGTCATGGTAAAGACCTCTATTAATGGTGTTCCTCGGATCTGCCCTGGGATATCCAAATACCCGGTAAAGGGAGCAAAGTAGATCTGGTGTTAATCAGATTGAATATTGTGTATTACATGATAATGCTTGAGTTATCCAAACATCGAACATTAAAAGTTTTCATCATATACATTCCTATAATATGTCCATGTATGTCAACAGGAGATACAAAGTTACATTATATAGTGTAATTATCTTGAAGCTTACCTGAGTTGCATTGGCGTCAAATGTATAGTCGAACACAAACTTCTTCTCTCTCGATCTGTTTGCCCTAAGTACATCGTCATGGTCATCCATTGGGTCCATAAGTACAACCATCTACACAGAACAAAACACAAAAATGACTTTGAAGTTTCTATAATCAATAAACAAATGATAACTTAAATTATGTTCTGTATAGTTTATAAATCATTAATTACAACCAATGGGATAAGAAAAACATCAATTGCTGAAAGAAAAAATTTATATGTACAATATACAATGTATGTTGCATATATGTTACTGTATTTGACATAGTATAATATTCATTAGTTTGATAAGTATGAAAGCAAACAGTGAATCATCTTTAACATATTTAATTGAAATATTCTAACCACAAATTGTGGTATACAGCTTGAATATTTGACTTAAAAAATTAATTGAAAATAGATGGTCATGCATTAAGCAACACTTTCTTAAATGGAAAAAAATGCATAAAAAAGATGCACTTAATTTCAATCTTTTAATCACACATAAGCAACTTAACAGTTTTCATTCCAAACTTGAGAGATTTCAACCTTTATATGAAAGAATAATAGAACTTCAATAAATACATCTTCTTTGTTTAATTATGTATGGAAAATGGTGACTCATAGCATGTAATCTTAAACAGTTTAGAAACAAAAGTCATTTTTACATTCAAGTTTAGGAGAAATGAAACAAATTATAACCCTACAGTTGTAGAAAATGTATCACCAATACAATATTGATTATTCTAACTTAATACTTAATCAATGTGCCAGATCAATGATTTTTATTTCAAAGGTCAAAGATATTGAAAATCAATATGTGATACAGGTGTTATATCTTAAGTAGCTTTCCTATCTCCACAGTAGAGAGTAGAATTAATCCTCCTCGCCAATACATAGCTTATATTGATATTCAGTTGTATCAATGTTAATCAATAAATCTTGTATATATATCACAACAATGTTTATTTACTATTCTGTCTTGTAATGATATAAATCTTCTGGAATAAAGTACGCTTACCATGAATATATGTTACTTTCTTATCTTTATATTAAATTGGGTTATATTAATTTTCAAGTAATCAATGAAGTTTTAGTCTTGTTTGCCTGATCGAGTTATCAATGTCTTAACTAACAAAGTGACTTCTGAAAATTTTGCACTAAGACCATCAATTTAATAACCAAAAGCACTATGCTAGGAACATTATACTCGGAAAATCAAATAATTCATTGACAAGCAAAATAAACACAAGCAAATTTTAGGGAGTGACATCAATATTGTCACTTTATATTATTGGTTTTAGGTCAATGAATCCTGATAAAAGAAACAGGCCACAAAAGTAAATATTACCAAAATGATTTCAAGTTAAAAGTCAATTCATTCAAAACAAATACCCAAATTGTATTGGACAAAAGAAAAATATTTGCCTTGAATCTACAGTGTTGAAATTCCAAACAATAAAACTTTTCAACAGAATTTCCTCAACTGGTGCATTGTGGTGTGCCAATATCTAAATTATTGACTTTTACTGAATAATAATATAACATGTCAATAACATAGATTAATTTTTAAAGGTTATAAGAAGCATGTGACATTTCAATTTAAACTTTAAGTGTATCCAATTACATATAGTCTGTCAATGTTGTTTTCCTATAATACTGTCCTTTTTTTCCAAAATCATGTCTTCAGTTTGCTTTGGAATGTACACAATACATGTACCGGGTACACTATAAAATAATGAGTTTTCCTGCCACTCCAGTGTTTAGGATACATGTGGACCTGTGTCCAAATCAATTTGGTTTCATAAGGTGTTTGTATTGTGGATGACCTGTATATTAATCTATTGTTCATTTGTTTATAGAGATGACACGCTATGTTTACAGTCTTTGCTTTGATGTATATGTAAACCTGGTACACAGTTTCATTGGAATAACAAGGTGGGAGGAACTATTCAAAGAAGGGCAAACAAAATTAAAATCAGTCATGGCAGTGTCGCATTCAGGCTTAATAGTTATAAAGGATACAAGAACCTTGTCACAACTGGCCTTTCAAAAGGGGACAAACAAAATCACTCAGGACTGCCGCACTGGAATAATTATAGGATACAAGAACCTTGTCTAGACTAAGAGCACTATAGCCGGGCAAGTGTCCTGATATAAATGTACAACAAAGATCCACTGTATCCTTGACCTACTGTACATAAACAGGATAGAAAAGAATTATGATGGATTCAGAGTCAGTATGGTGTGTTTATTTAGTCCTGGCTTGATGAATAAATCAAACTGGCATAATGTCAGTGCATCTGCTGTACATGTTCAAGCTCATAACATGTAGCCACACATCTCAAACAGATAATCTGATATAACAAAGATTACCCCTGAACTTTAAAATTCTAAGAAAAGTTAACACCCCTTTGTGGGGTGTGCATTTTCATACTGATCAACCCACATGTATAAGGCACCCCGGTATGTATAAGTTTCTTTTATAGTTTGAAATGACGCCACACAGTCTTGAAATTACATTCTGTGTGCACTTTTCCCCTATTAACCTTTGGTAAATGAACTATACTTAAACGTCAACGAATTATACAACAATAAACTGTAACGTTTATCACTATGTACTTAAGAATGTGACTCCAACAAAGAACTTATGTCTGTTTGACGAGGGAAATTACGCACAGGTTACTTATAAGAACAGGCCTCCTCACAATTCACTACTCAAATAGACTCTCTTTTGATGATGATCTTTCTTTAACGATGATCTTCCTTGATGCAGTACACAATGAGATGTCGATTGCCCATAAATCATCAAGCCCATCTTTCATGTTGAACACACCGGTATTGATCTCCGGGAAACAGTAGTTGTTACCGTGGGCCAGGTAAAAAAACAACAGGTCATGTAAAGGTCTTACAAGTTAATTTAGAAGTTACAGTTAGTTTGATGTAATGTGAAATCGAGGGGAAAATGAAAATATCTAACTGGTCTAACTAATGCAATCGCATTACAATCGGATCCAAGAGGATTATGACTACTGCGATGACATGTGAAGCGTGAAATGCTAAAAGCAACTTTATACTTTGCTATTGCCTGACCTGATAGCATTATCACCTTTCAGATGCTCATACAAAAAACATCCTGTCCACTATCAGCATAATCAGAGAATTGATTCTTTTAATTCATCACACACAGAACAATACTATTTATAGACTTTCAGGTTGGTGATTGGTTCTTCTTTCATTGTGAGTTAAATTCTTCTTATATCCGTTCATTTTCTGGTGACTTGCAAAAGAACGCCCAATAACCAAAAATTAAGAACTGTCAGCTCAAAGCATTATATTCAATTTCATAATCTATCAATTTCGTTCAACAATATATTCTCTTTTTCTTCCAATAATAAAAGGCAAGGATTCGTTATAGACTGTAAGATTTGGCCTGCTAGGTTTGTCACCATATTTCAATATATGTTGGCCATGGTAAGTTCATTTGGTTCTCAATACCTTATGAGTTGAATGTTATTCCTCTTTTTTAATCTAAATCCAATAATAATAAAGTGGGCGCTGCATGCAAAGCTTATTAACTGTTTGCCAATAAGTCATTGTTCCATTGTATAGGTAGTGCTTTATTATAGTGTACAATGTCTTCCAAGGTCTAGATTCATTTTATTCTTCATCTGGACTAACACAAACTGTTCATGAATTTTATTTAAACTCAAACCTTGATTAAACATACAACCTTGAAGGCTACACAATTTGACGAGTTCAAACATTAGATTTTCAGAGCAAACAATTAGTGGAATCAATTCAATTAAACCAACAGTGCACCAATATGACAGTGATTGTAATCGGTACAAATTAAACATTGTTACTATATACATGATATAGTTTTAAATTAATTTAAATCTCAAACTAGACGCAAGATTCCACAGAGTTTAATGACTGAAGTGTTCTTATATATATACATGAGATGTAAGATATTGTATACATGCTGATTTATGTTAGATTTCTGTTAGAATTTAAACAAATCTACATGATAAAGAATCCAATGTTATGTAATTATAATAAAGCATTGCATTTTTCTTCTTGATTTATTGCATTTTGTTTATGAAGTTCCATTTGATTAGTACAGATTAACTTTGTGTTGAAACTTTTGAAGCTATCAAATTACATATATATACAGTGTATATAGCATTTTTAGGAAAAAACATTTGGTTTAAAATAACTAATTAGTATACCACATGAACAGAATTCTTTATGGAAACTTTTTTGTGGCAATTTGTCTATTAGTGGACTACAAAAATTGCAGGTTAAAAATGTCACACCTTTAAAATAATAGAAAATTAGACTGTTCAATGCATTTTAATAATCCATGGCATACATATGCATGTCAATAACTCAAGAAATTAAACTATAATCAATACTTTAACTTAGGTTCATATTATACATTCTGTAGTTGATTTATACATCTCCTCAGCACTGTTTTAGGTGATATCATACAGTGATTGTAACAGCTACATGTAGTGCAAACTCGGAGGCTGAGTTTTATCATAATTGCATTGACTCATCGAAAAATCATGTAACACTCTGACATTGACATTATATCCCATTCCGTGATACTATTCTTACACTGAACCCACCAAAAAGAAAAGGAGAATGACAATCTTGAATTAAGGGAAGGCCTAGTGTCACATAATTGACACTTTCTGGTAAAAGCTCCTCCTGAGAAACTTCTGAAGTTTAAACATTAAACAGAATTGGTAACTACAAGCTACATTGTAGCTGATTATAGCTACATGTAGCAAGCTGACTTTATAATTGTCTAACCAAGTTGCAACTATAAGAGATTTAATAGTCTATATATACATGTACATGTTTGTACCATGCAATTTCTTATTAATGCTCTGACACAATAAGTATACTTATCGCACCTCAGACAAGTTTCTGTTGTTATGATAGGTTCTGAGTAAGTCACGTGGTGACCCTCTATGAGACTGTAGAGGGTCAGTACGCAACTTATGGGGCAATATCATGCCCCGACAAACATTCCTGTCGTCGCTTAAGGTGTTCAAATTCGTATTGCGGATGCAATTTGAAGTTGTGCTGTTTTATGTGCTGGTAAGCTATGACTTGGGGAACATACAACTTTGTTTCAATTTAGTTATCTCCCATTGTCTCATGAAAATTTATGATGTCTAGTTTCACTTTTCGCATTACCGGTACAATGTGGTTATAAAATAGGATGAATACGGGGTAAATGCTAAAGGACGAAAAAGGTTCTTGATGCGAAAGATTTGTTATATGGTTTGCATGCTACTGACCCTCTACAGAACCGTAGAGGGTCAGTAAAATTCAAAGGGGGTGAGGTCGAACATGTCGACCCTTTAATGTTAAGATGCTTTAAAGTCAAAAGCTCTATTTTACCGAATAAACATAAACTACTATCAATTACATTTAAATACCAGGATCGCTATAAATTAATACAACTTCTACAATAGATATCCCTTCCTTTAAAATTCTTGACACAGTTTGAAAATTATATAACATGATGTTTATATAATCTATGGATCTACAACAAAAGATTCAATCTAACAAAAGCATTATGTCCTAGCTTTAAATTCTTCTCTGTGGTTTAGTTGGCAGTGATTTTATATGGACACAATTAATTAGTTTAGTGTATTGTGAAATACAAGCGGAGAATTGTCACCAATGCTATGGCAAGCAGTGCTGAGTCGTTGCTAGTGCTTATCGCATATTTGGGGGTTAAGTTTGGCACAGTCTCAAGTAGAGTGAGTCAAAGTATTTTTAATGATCCTCCAGTTTTTTTTAAGTGATTTATTCATTTGGTTATATACATGTAGGGCTAAATATTCTTAGCTTTCTTATAAAACATAAGTGTGTTTCTAGGGATGGAGGCCTTGACGTACGAGAGCTTCTGTGGAAATGAATTATATGGGTTCATATTGTATAGATATTAACCTTGGAGTGATATGATACCGTATTGTATACAATAAATATTTCACAATTATGTGACGACATTAAAATTTTATTGTTACTGTCAACTGAAGTATTTCTTTGTGTACTTATTCTTTACATATACCGGTATATATGTACTAAACTTATTGGACAACAGTCCAAGTAGATGTTTATTTCTTCATTCCAAGTTACATGTAAGAAAACTTGAATTAACCTTGGACATGAAATTTGTGACATCAGAATTAAGATATTAATATTTATATTACATGTACAATTCGAAACGCATTCCATAAACATACAGACAGTAAATGACGATTATTTGCCAATGAATCTTATCTCTCCACACACTACAGTTATGAAGTCAAATTGATAAGGCATTTATATTATATAATTGTCTTGGGGAATATTAAAAGTTAACAACATATGCGTTAATCCAAACAATAACAGTTTAATTTATGTAAAGACAGTAATATTCAAGAAAATAAAATAGTTTTTTTTATATAAACTCGGAAAATATAAATATAAATACAAGAATTGAATTGTGATTCAGGAAAGTTCATGGGTGATGATTATAGCTGTGTGGTTAATCCAATGCAAATTTACATGAACTGCTTGGCAGTTCACTTATTTTTACAAAGAGCTCGAGACCAACTATAAGTATCACCTCATCGAACTTTACTAAATCACAATTCAATTCTTAAATATAATTTTTTCTACATACAATGTACATATAGATATGACACACACACATGCACACTCTCAATAAAGCATCAAATGTAAATTATGCTGCATCAGTAGAAACACAAATGAAGATCAACAGACACTGTACAATTAATGTTCTTTTGAAACTTTTAGTATTTTTAATATTCAAGATGCGTTAATGATACAATAATCAATACAACATTACATGTGAGCAGCTAAGGATTCTTCAACTTCAATTAGTTAAACAAAATTAGGTTTTTGCTTCTTGTTTCTTAATGCCTCAGTCATAGTATAATCGTCATAGTGTCACATTTTGGCTGCGCCGTTGAGTCCCAATTACTGACACAAAGAATTGCAAATTTGGGCTGGGTTATGCCTCACTGTTGCCACATAATGTACCACGTTGTTCCATGTTTGCTCACGTTGTAGCCACTTTCTGTCACATAGCTTAACATGGCCAAACATGGCAGCCAAAACATGACAACTTTGACTGGTGCATTACACATGCATGCATGTACATTGTAGAATACGTACATGATGCAAGTATTTTAAATGCTGTTTTCGTGCCCAAAATTGGTTTCATGCAACATTAAATGACTTCTGTCATATTATTTCATGTACAATTTAAAGCCTCAAGCTAGATGATATTAATACCACTATTATAAAATCACTAAAACCATTATTAGTTTTAATTAATTAAAATGTAACCACTCAGTACATTTTGTTTTCAATTAATTACCTCCTTATCTTTAATCTGTATAAAACAAAGTTGTGGTCATGTATTTTAATAATACACTAGCTTTCATGAACTTAAACATTACACAGCATTCAAATGACTCACTTTAGTTTTATATATATATATAGTTTTGTTTATCTGGTTTATTGTTAAAAAAGCAATTTCTTAAAATTATCAAACAAAATTTTCAGCAATTCTTACAATTATCAATTACTGTATAATACTGCAATCATCACCAATGTCATATACTAATTGTAAATACTGTATACAATCTGATTTATAAAACTCATTTGAATTAAATTTAAGTTTTATAATGATTAACAAGTTCTGAATAATTGTGACATAATATGAGTATCCACCTAATAACATAATAATTATATATTTAAGCATTGAACTACTTTCAGTTGGCATTCATAGGTGATATGAATGCCAACTGGACAAAGGCAAATTTAATGAAGTATAAATACTTATATTTACCATTTGCTATCCCAATGTAACAAACTAAACGGTTAAATATCTGAGAAACTAAGCGATAAACAATGAGAAACTAAACGATAAGCAATGAGTGAAGGCATTCATAGGCGATATGAATGCCAACTGAATCCTGTTGGAATATATAGTGGCATTGCCATGCGATGGTAAATATAGTACAGCGTACTGTCACAATATATAAAATTTAAAACAACAAATACCCATAGCATGGAGACCACATATTTAAAACACATAAAACACTAAATGCATTACATGTCAAAGCAAACATAACTTACAGCATGTAATAAAGAGTTATGATGTTATCAGAGTGTTCTGTTCAAAATTTAATATCTTTAAAGAATTAAAGCTTCATCATTCTTATAAAGAAGTTATTTATAAGTAATTTTTTTGTAGTAATCTCTTTAATATTGAATAAATTCTTAAAGAATTTTATGGGTGTTTGTGTAGGGGATTTAAAACCTTTCAAAAAAGTTAATATATGATCAACAAAAATGAAACCTGTCCGTGAAGTAAATGTCATCATGACGGTAAAACACTTTTTATATTATCTATTTACTGACAACATATAAGGCTAATTTAAAGTACTTCAACTTCCGATTACCGTAAATCTCAATAAATATCCTTTAAGGCTATGATAACAAACCCCCCTTTCATTTTGAAATTTAAGCTTGATGATTGATATATCTATTAATACTACTATAAAAGGTCATTCATACACCAACAGTCCAATTAATTAGATAAATTTTCCGTACATTCCCGGATCTATAATTAGAGAAGTTGTTGAATTATTCACAAGCATCTCGTGGATGATTCCATTCCAATCATGCAACCTGTTTCTAGAGCTAGCCATAACACTCATATACACTCTCGTTATCAAAATATTGACCATCGTAAATTTGTTACCTTGAAAATCGATTTTTATCACCTTCAAATTCATCCATATTAATTGCAAATACGAGAGATTATGTGTGCAGAAAACTGAATATATTAGCATAGCTCTTTGTTCAATTACTTTGTCATTATCAACTAAAAACTGAGTAAACAAAAGGTTCATGATGCTTACATTCACACCTTGAATACCAATCAGGTAGAAAAGAATCCCCATTATTCTAACGCTGACATCTATATCTAAATAATGCGTGCTAAGCCAGTTGCAAGTTCTATAGATAAAATTCATGAGTTTGACAGTGTGTCCGGTTTACTCGCTTTATCAAAGTAGAACATATTGATTCTTTGTAAGTTTAGAAACATTTTAGAGTAATTCATAGAATGGCGCAGCATTCAGGAAGGACTATATACAATCCCATGTCATTCTTACATTATATTGGCTGTCAGTCTGTTGAGCATGGTATAATTAAGTTATATCAACTCTATAGTTTTGTACTGGTATACATATTAATCTTGTACTAATAAATAGTGTAGTGAAAAGTGCCAATTAAACTATATACATTGAATCTACATTAGTATGCTTTTATTTTTTTATAATTGAAGTAATTACTGATTCTTGCATGAATTTGCAGTCTTCATGACGAAAGGGTTCCTCTCCAAAATGTTATTAATAATTTGAATCCATACATTGATATGGTTATAGAAATTTTGCTTCCACAACCCGACTTTAATGGATTTCTCAATGTAACAGAGCATATAGTTCTGTGCAAATTAACCCAGTTTTGTAAAACCTACCTTTTCTTGGACCCTGTGTGCAATCTGACTGGCACCAAGAAGGACTTCATCTTCATTGAGGGGTCTAATGCGTAGAGCCACCTGTAAGTACAGAAATATAAATATCAAAACCAAAACTAACAACTTTGAAAACCTCAAATGGTGGGGATTAGTAATGTTTCATGGTAGAGATTTTATACTTTAGTAAGATACGATAGGAGGGAATATTAGGTTTTTCATGGGTGAGATAATGTGTGATGTCCACAATTATAGTCTGAACATTTTGAGTGTCACTATTTATAGGGGAGACTTGGCAGGTGTGCAAAACATTGCTGAACGACAAAACTCAATGACATACAAATCTATATGCACACTGTATAATTGTAAGCAAAAGACTTGGTAAATAAGATCAGACTAACAAATAAAGCAAAAGACCTTACGCCATCGATATTTCATTATAAATATTGAACTTAATAATATTTACTTAATGCCTTTGTTTCCACTTTTTTATGCTAAATTGTAAGTCTTAAAAAGAACAGGTAAGTTTTATTTCACAGATGATTCAGTGTCTTACATGTACATATACCGGTAATTATATACGTGGCCTACATGTACCAGTAATTATATATGTGGCCTACATGTACCGGTAATTATATACATGGCTTACATGTACCGGTAATTATATACTAGGCCTACATGTACCGGTAATTATATACGTGGCCTATATGTACCGGTAATTATAAACGTGGCCTACATGTACATGTACTAATAATTATAAACGTGGCCTACATGTACCGGTTATTATATTAGTGGCTTACATGTCATGTAATTATATATGTGGCCTACCTGTACCGGAAGTTGTATTAGTGGCCTACATGTACA